>JAXGGA010014053.1:0-33234 GCA_038373865.1 Uloborus plumipes
CAAGCGAAAACAAAGCTCTTCCTTTGCGTGGAAAGTAGTGAGTATTTTTGGAATATTTAGAGTGTGTGAGCACAGCGTATAAAAAGACTTTAAGTAATCGCTTGTATGGTTCGTAAGTTAAGGAAACGACACTTCAGAAATGCAAGTCTTCGGTTTTCTTGTCATTGTTGCTGTTGTCGCTGGAGCTTCGGCTGCAGGTAGGTCATTTCCAATTAGTGGGCACAGGACATTTCCGCCGCAAAATTGATCTCTATCATCCCCCTCGTGAAACATTTCCGCCGCGTCTCTCCCCGCCGTTTCTGCGCGACAGGACAAATCCGCCGATTGAGCTGGTAGAGTGTAATATTTGCCGAAGTTTAAATTGATTTACACTGCATTGTGTTTTTTTTTTTTTTTGACTTCTTTGTGATTTCCCCCCTATTATAAGTGGTCTGGGAATAAATTCAGCTTTTTAGATTAGGTCTTTGTCGCCAAATGAAGATGTGTCACCAAGAATGAAAATTTTAAAACAGTAACCCCTTTCTCACCCTTGGAAATGGCGCGGCAGATTTGTCCTGTGCCAGTCAGAGGGGGAATAGGAGTCGCGGCGGAAATGTCCCATGCGGAAAAAAGGGGGATAAAATTTGCGGTGGATATGTCCTGTTTCGCATTTAGTTATCCCATTTATTTGAGACTCTGAAAATAATAGTATTAATTTTCGTTAATATCTACTGTTTCAAAGGATATATTTTCAAAAATGAAGGAAAATATTGTACGTATTGCAAAGATAAATAAAACTAGGAAAAATAAATTAGTTTTCCAAAACTTGGTCACAATTCTTGACTGCAAAATTTTTAGTTTATCCGACAAAAATATATATTTTAAAATCTTTTGTTTATTTTTTGTTTTCATACTTTTTATGGTTGAAGATGAACTTAAACAGTACCATTTCTATTTTCACAATTATTCAACTCGTGCAATTTTCGAAAACCAGGTATCAATTGTGGTCCAGACCAGATATACGTGGAGCAAATACCCTGCAAAAATACATGCAGGGAGTACCTCTATGTTGATGCTTGCGGATCAAAGGGATCTGGTTGCACCTGCGCTCAGCCCGGCTATTATATTCTCGAAAGCAGTGGTATGTATTATTGATTGCATAATGACGTATCACTGTTTATAAAACTATTCAGCATGGGGTTAAAGTTTGAGAACACAGCGGAAAATTAAATTCAGATCTGCGGCAAAATGAAAAAATGTAGACTCAATTAGAGTAACTTTCCACAACAAAATTCTCTGCTTTAAACTGTCTTGAGAATTGCGATGCAAAACAAAGCTCTACTTAGAAATAATGCAGAAATTCCGACACAAAATTAGTTTGCATTAAGGGGGCATGCATTCGAAGTTTCGTTTTTTTTAACCTACTTTCCCGTTGAAAATAAAAGAAAGACGAAAAAAGTATTAAAAGTAGCTTAATGCATCTAAAAAATATCGCAAAGTCTAAAAAATATCGCCAAGTTAAAAAAATATCGCCAAGTTAAAAAAATATCTCCAAGTTAAAAAAATAAAAAGGCATAATGAATATCGAAAAATTTAAAATTTGAAAGTAGGGTATTGAGATGGGGAATTTGTGTGTGTCGGTCGGTCTGTCTGTCCCCCCCTAATAACTTTTGAATGAACATTCCGATTTGGATAAACTTTTTTTTGTTGGAAAGATCTCGGCGAGTACAGTTCATTCCCATATTTGGTTTTCTGATTTGAACATTTTTTGGTGCAACTTTGAACCGTTCAAACAACCTGTCCCGCGATGCTAACTTTTGAGTGAACAGTCCGATTTGAACAACCTTTTTTTTGTTCGAAAGATCTTTTCAAGGATACTTCATTCCCGTATCTACATTTTCAATTTGAACAATTTTTCGTTCAACATTGAACCGTTCAAACAAGCTGTCACCCCTAATACCTTTTGAATAAACAGTCCGATTTAAAAACTTTTTTTTGTTCGAAGCATCTCAGCAAGGATACTTTATTACCGTATTTAAATTTTGAATTTGAACATTTTTGGTTCAACATTGAACTGTTTAAGCAACCTTTCTCCACCTAATAACTTTTGAGTGAACCGTCCGAATGGAATAAACTTTTTTTTTGTTTGAAAGATCTCGGTGAGGCTTTCCCATACATTCCCATATTTCGCTTTTTGATTTGAACCATTTTTCAAGATTGAACCGTTCAGAAAAAAAAATTAACATTAGCGTCTACGGGGAATTTAAGTTGAATGTTGATCCTGAACTTAAAGTCGGATTTCCTTCAAACTAACTTTATAAGAAAATGGTTTTGATAAATAATGTTTGTAAAGTACTTTTCTGAGTAATCTTCTGTGAGGACTCTGATTCCGACTTCGACTCCGCAATCATAGCGGAAATGCAGTCTCAGAAAAAAAAATGAGTGACTGAGCAGACCATTTTTTGTTTATTTATTCATTTGTTTTATTTTATTTATTATTTTTTTTTGGCAGACGATTTTTTTTGTAACAAAAATTTTTCATTCACGAGAACATTTTATTCTTTATTTATATTTAACAACTGGCAACGGATTAAAAGTGAAATTCGAGACATTTTATTAACGGACGAGTTTTTTTTTTCTTTTTTTTTTCTTTCTTTGATGAAATGTGTTTTGATGCTCTTTGTACTTTTATTTATTTATTTATTTATTTATATTATCTTTAAAAGGTGCGACAAAACTTTATTTATTCGTTAATTACTTTTTACGTGTCTATTTCATCTGATGAGCGGGGTATATTTTGCTTTTCGAAATCAGCTCTAAGTGCTAAAAAGGTATGTTTGACATAATTTTCAGTCTCAGATAATCAAGAGAATAATGATCAGATGCGAGAATGCCGATGTCGATGTACGGGAAAGTAGGCTCGTTTAGTTCTTGACAGAACTTCTTGTTTTTCTTTTTTTTTTCGAATTTTCGCCCATTTTACTCATAAATTTGATAAAATGGAGAGAAATATTTCACATTCATTTTGAAGTTTATGTCATTCGAAAGTTTGGAGTTTTCTGCATAAAATGACATTTATTCTTGCTTAAAATTTAACTCAAATCTAAGGAAAAAAATTCGAAAAATTATAGAGTGAGTCAGGGTAATTTTTATCCACATATTCTGTTTTTAAAAAGCCTCATTCAAATTTAAATAAGTTTTATTGCTTTTTTTGGTATGAAACAGAAGATGTATCCTTAAAATATTACAAATTTATTCAAATTTAATACATGCTATTTATTTTATCCCCAAGCTATCCGGACATTCAGGAACTGTGTGACACATCAGAAATAGGATAAAATAAAGTAAATTTAATAAAAGTAGTGACTCTTTAAAGAAGAAAATAAAGTTTTTTATAGATTAAGTAAGTTACAGGGACTGTTGATGATCGAGAGATCGCTCCACCGATGACGTCATGAAATAATGCAAAATCTTGATTTTTCAAAACGTCATAACTCGGTCAATTTTTGTGGTAGAACAGTGATTTTTTTTTAGTTTTAAACGTTACAGTGACAAAAATTTTTTTCTAAATATGATTGATAGGACTGGGGGGCTGTATAAAAATTTAAATTTCGTAACTCTTTCAAAATTTGATTTTTTGAAAAACATTGAATAGACCCAAAATTCCTTTCGTAATTTTGAGATTTTTTCCTAAATGAACTATATGCTTATCTCTAACGGTTTAGAAATTAGCTATTGGTCCACGATAGGAGTGGACACCCTGTATATATATGAGGTAGTTAAGATAATGTTTGGGGAGTACTTTGCACGTGATATACGTAAAATATTCTTTATAGAGTTTTAAGTTACATTTTTTTTGTTGCTAGATGTCGAATATAATTATTCCATATTTCAGGAAAATGTGTTCCACCTGACATTTGCTATGCCTCTACTTAAATGTGCAATCTGGCCCTGGAAGTGCAGTATCTTCTGGAATCAAAGCAGCAATGCGCGTGTTTTAAAGGAGGATCAATGAAATGCATTTTTTGTGCATTCTTGTAATAACAGGATGTTATTAAAGTATCCCAAAAACTGAGATTTGCTTTCTATATGATCATTTTATACTAGTTCATGAGACTATGAATTGTGTCTAGAATTTAATAAAGGAGTTTTTTCAGCTTTTGAAAGAGCTACTATGTGCGATTTTCTTAAAAAAGTATGTGTATTTGCGTGCTTGTATTTACACACATAGGGCGTGAATGGTTTTGAAGCCTTGATTTCAGACGTGAAATAATATCTGAAGAAAAAAAGTTTAGAAAATATGTAAAGAGCAATAATAATGGAGGGGTACAAAGTTAAATTATTAGGTTTCACGAACCTCTTACCAGGAACTCAATAGTGGATGGTGCAACAGTGGAAAAAGTGAAAATATGTATCAACCCAAAAAGTATCTTGAGACACTTATTTGGCGCAAAGAAATATTTGATCTTGTTCGAGTGTTATCGAGATATAAGGTTTTCAAATATGCCGATATTTTAAGAAAAGCCCCAAATTAAAAGACTTGGCGAGAAATTGATCACGCAATTTCACCATCTGTATCCATCTACAAATCGTGTGAAAGAAAGATGTCTTTCACTATTCACTGAAACTTGCTAAATTTGGGGCAGCTTTTCTTAAAATTTCTGCACAATAGAACCATTTTATGCCTGACATTTTTTTTCCAAAGGTATTTTGTATACTAGTTACAAATAGCGTTTGATGTACTGGAAAAATAATTAAAATAATATCATGTAAAAAATAAGTTTTTTATTAAAAAAAGAAACATCGTACTTAAAATGGAACACTTGGCACCAGTGTATACATACTTTTTTTACTAAATTTTTTTTTTCCTGCCTACGATATAATATTTAAAAAGACATTTTATAAGAAGAAATAAAAGCAGCAATTAACATAAACTAGGAAGCTGGGAGTAATTTTTAAAAACTTGGCTTTTTGTTCTAGGGATTGTGAACGATGTAATTCTTGATACAGATCATAATGAAACGGCTACGGAGCACACTTCACAATGGTTATCTGCTGCAATCTATTAATTATGAATTGAAAGAATACCAAAGTAATTATTGAACACTATTATTTGGTGGAAATGTTTATTTTTAGAAAATTCAAGACACACTTTTTGGAAAAAAAGGACGTTTGGCATTGATGGGTTTAATGAATTTGGTTTTTAACAAAGCCGACATGAGGGGAAATAGTTAATGCATCCAGAATGATGTTTTTCAATGCTCTTTCGGTTTCTACTTTTCCCCCCATTATTATACTATCGTATAGTTTCCTCATTAATAAAGAAGAGACATAATATATACGTTAATGCATTAGAAGAAGCAACAAATATGCGTAAATAAATATACTAATGTCAGTAAAATTTTTAATCATGAAGAATCATTACAATACTGTTTTCAGAATACATCCTTTGAAACCCTTTTATTTGTTAGAGTTGCTTGCCGCAGCAGCAGAAGAAGAAGATCTTGAATCATAATCGGCATAATAATAAGCATAATCCGTGGAGCTGCATTGGCAGTCTATGGTGTAACAATATTCTTCTGGAACACACGTGCCTGCAAGGAAAAAAATATTTTTCTTGCACTTCAAAGCTATAGTCCTAGAGATCATGAGCGCCAGATTTACGTCATTTAAAAAAATAACCCAAAATTTTGCTGCATAAGCACACCGCAACAGGTAAGGGAGGTTCATTATTACTGTCTGATCTTCTTTGGTGAAACCTTCCGCATATTTACGCATGCGTTAGGTCTTCTTTGATCTTACCAAAAAAGGGGTGTTAGGTAAGATAATAATAAGGAGAGGAATAATAAAAAGTATTTTGAACCGTATCAAACAATGTAGAACGATGCTAATTTCAAATACATAATTTAGTTGAATATGTCAAAAGGAAAAAAAAATGCAAGTTTTAAATTGAAAACTTTGGTAAGTTCCCACTCACGACCCATCCCCCCTTTTTTAAGTGGAATGGTTCGCTAGTGCTAGGCACGGCTTTCACGGACGGACAGTAAGCTAAGTCGCGCTCGCTTCGGCGGTAAACAAGTTGCAAAGGTGGGTAAAATTGCTGCAAAAAATAATCATAGAGCCACTATACATACATGTCACGTGACCTGGTGGGCGCCACCCAACCATCTCCGATTCAAGTGGTACTTTAGGGATTTGCAGACTTGCCTTTGAAACTAATCTTTGCAAATTTCAACTTCCAAGACACAAATCCTGAGCATCTAGGAAACCTCAAAAAAGAAAGAAAATAAAGGGGTTCCAAAATGGCCGCCAATTGTGGTTAGCCTATAAATGGCAATTTGTTTCACGGCACTGATCCGCCATTTTGGAGCCAATTTTTTGTGGATCCGAGTTCCTCCAAATTTTTGTCTTGGAAGCTGAAAATATGCATAGGTTAGTTTTAAAGACTGAACCTGTATAAAATTTGATTCAAATCGGAGATGGTAGGGTGGACACGACGAGGTCCATTGACTCTATGATGTATAACTTTTGACGCACCTTTTCTACCTGTTTCCCGCCAAACCCAGCGTGACTAAGCTTAACCAAGGCTACACTAGATAGCGTTTTATACAGGCTTCTTCATTTGATCAAAATCCTTGGGATAAAAACGGACGTCCTTTTCCAGCGACATCTATCGAATTTTATGGTAACTAACATTTCTACAAATCAAATAACAAAAGACAAAATTAAAAGTTAATTTGTTGGCGACCATTTTACAATTTGGCATTCAATTCTATTTTAGTGTATTTTAACGTTATTTAATAGCTCGTTCGATTTGTTGGTTTATTCTGCATTTTAACGGCTTATTTTAATTAGTTAGTGAATTATTTTTCATTTTAATTGATTCTAATTATTAATTAACTATGAAACGACACTGGCACCGCAGAGCGATAAATGGCGATTTTGGAACAATAGTTCCATCAAAACTTTTGATGGTCAAATTAATTTATTTGGCGATTTTTTTACATTTTAATGGAAGTTCTCCGTAAAGCTTTTGAGAATATTTCCAATAACCGAGATCTTTGGTAGTATGTACGTTTCAGTTATAGGTACGTTTTTTAACTTGGCGATGTATTTTCTTACCACCTAAGCGAAGGTTAAAATTTTAAGCTTGCATCGTCTTCTTTTCTCTTATTTTGCATTTTAATTTAAATTTCAATGATAATAATGGCTCGATATATTTATTAAACTTGTTATGTTACATGCTAATGGAGCTTTTGAAGTTGATTTGGCGAGTTTTTTAATAAGAATTCTCACATTATTTCGCAGCTTTTTTTCAGTTGGCCCATTATTTTACTTTCAAGTATTAAACTTATGTGTGAAATTAGAAACAAAAAAGGGAAGATTTCGGTGATTGGAAGTCTGGTTATCTTTCACTATTGGCGTTAAATCTTTGTGTCCAATTTATGAGCGAGGGAAATATACTTCCTTCGCAAACATAAACTAAAGAGCAACAAAATAAAGTAATTATCGCCAAAAATTTGGCAACCACAGCAGATTCCCAATTATCGAAATATTATCAATGTGTGAAATTTAACATAAAAAGAACATTACCTTTTAATGTTGTGTAAATGAAAACAAAATTTTACAGTTGGTCGTCGTAATATTGTAGTTTTGTTTATTTTTTTCGTACTTGTATTGCTCTTTAGTACCAAACGATTATATATGCTCATTTCGTTTTTACTAAAGAAATTAATATGTTTTGTTGTCAATCGTCTTTCCGTTGAACACCATCGCTTCATTAGTGTACATTTCATTCTGGGGCATCAAAATGAAATGTCTCTACGAATAGATTCGCCATTTATCGCTCTGATGGGTCAACGCTATCAAAATGAACATCTGAGCTTTTGCGTAGCAATTAAGATCGTGTGAGCAACAGTAATGAAACAAAATAGTAAATAGAACAATATTATTTCATTGCTACATTTTTATTTATCGGCTGCGAAGAAAAGCGTATATTTTATTAATGCAGAGATGTCAAAATTGAACGCCATTGCTATATGTTGCTAATTCGAAGAAAGTAAACAATGAATGAATGTCGTATGACTGAATCATGAGTTGCGACCAACTTTACCTGAAAAGGGAATTTATTTCCCCTAAAAAGCAGTACTAAGAGGGCCTTCGGCATCAATTCACTCTGTACTCCACTTCAGTTAACTACATCAATATTTTTTAACCCTAAAAGATAGGATAAACGTCACTTTTTACAGCGGAAACAACATGCTAATAAATGTAAACAAACATTTGGGAGGTCGTTGTTCAGCGCTCTCTAGCGGGCAAATCTTTACCATTGATGTTTTGAGTAATGAAGAAGCCTGTATAAAACGCTATCTAGTGTAGCCTTGGCTTAACTAATAGCTAACCGTTTTTACCTGATGTGCTGCACGTACGCAGAAAAATTTTGGGCCTTTAAAAAATAACGTAAGTCTGAAACTCGTGTCTCTTGCTCTGTTATACATTACAAAAAGTGGCTTAGTTCAAGTGTCAATTATTTGCGGCGTACTTTGAGTTGGGGGCTATCGATAATCTACTTATATTAAAAACTGAGTATCTTTCTAACTATCTTTCTTTCTAACTATCTTTCTATGTCACGCTTCTTTCTCCTGAACGCCAATGACCTGAAAGTCGAACCAGGTACCGATAGATAGGTAATTTTTCAGGCTTCATTAGTTTCAATTGATATAATTATACGATTTTAATTAGCGAAGATATCAATTAATAAGTAGTCAAGTTTAAAGCGATTAAGCCTAATAAATGATTAAATATGAAATCCATTCTTGCAAACCGTCGTTGCTATGAAACAGTGATAACAATGATAATGAGAATTTTGAATGAAGGCTTAACTAAATCAAACACGAAACTCATAAGCGGGCCACTTACGTAGTATTTTTATCGCTAGCTACTTGTAATATTTTGAAACATTCATTTGTTGAAAAGCCATCTACTTATATTAAAAACTGAGTATCTATGTCTGCTTTTTTCCTTTGAGCGAGCTGAACTTACTGAAACTTTCCTCACCATCTTGAAGACGCGAAGCATCTCAATAATTCGAATGATTTTTTTATATAGGAAAAAAGTAAAGGCGTGAAGCGCCTGTAGCGAGCCGCCTTGGCGGGAGTAGTTTCTTGAAATTTTTCCTCACTACTTTCAGGGCACGAAGTGCCCGTGCAACGCCGGGCCACGTGCGTGGTATGTCTTGAAATCGAATGAACATTAAATTATATCAAATAATATAACTTCAGAATGAGGTAAAAGTTAGAGAGGGGGACGTTATGCATCAACATGCCGCAGGAAGCTAATCTAGCTGCCCTGGCAGCTAGTCTACTTATATTAAAAACTGAGTATCTTCTAACTATCTTTCTAACTATCTTTCTTTCTAACTATCTTTCTTTCTATCTTTCTATGTCACGCTTCTTTCTCCTGAACGCCAATGACCTGAAAGTCGAACCAGGTACCGATAGATAGGTAATTTTTCAGGCTTCATTAGTTTCAATTGATATAATTATACGATTTTAATTAGCGAAGATATCAATTAATAAGTAGTCAAGTTTAAAGCGATTAAGCCTAATAAATGATTAAATATGAAATCCATTCTTGCAAACCGTCGTTGCTATGAAACAGTGATAACAATGATAATGAGAATTTTGAATGAAGGCTTAACTAAATCAAACACGAAACTCATAAGCGGGCCACTTACGTAGAATTTTTATCGCTAGCTACTGGTAATATTTTGAAACATTTATTTGTTGAAGAGCCATCTACTTATATTAAAAACTGAGTATCTATGTCTGCTTTTTTCCTTTGAGCGAGCTGAACTTACTGAAACTTTCCTCACCATCTTGAAGACGTGAAGCATCTCAATAATTCGAATGATTTTTTTTATATAGGAAAAAAGTAAAGGCGTGAAGCGCCTGTAAGCGAGCCGCCTTGGCGGGGAGTAGTTTCTTTAAATTTTTTTCTCACTACTTTCAGGGCACGAAGTGCCCGTGCAACGCCGGGCCACGTGCGTGGTATGTCTTGAAATCGAATGAACATTAAATTATATCAAATAATATAACTTCAGAATGAGGTAAAAGTTAGAGAGGGGGACGTTATGCATCAACATGCCGCAGGAAGCTAATCTAGCTGCCCTGGCAGCTAGTCTACTTATATTAAAAACTGAGTATCTTTCTAACTATCTTTCTTTCTAACTATCTTTCTATGTCACGCTTCTTTCTCCTGAACGCCAATGAACTGAAAGTCGAACCAGGTACCGATAGATAGGTAATTTTTCAGGCTTCATTAGTTTCAATCTATATAATTATACGATTTTAATTAGCGAAGATATCAATTAATAAGTAGTCAAATTTAAAGCGATTAAGCCTAATAAATGATTAAATATGAAATCCATTCTTGCAAAACGTCGTTGCTATGAAACAGTGATAACAATGATAATGAGAATTTTGAATGAAGGCTTAACTAAATCAAACACGAAACTCATAAGCGGGCCACTTACGTAGAATTTTTATCGCTAGCTACTTGTAATATTTTGAAACATTCATTTGTTTGAAGAGCCATCTACTTATATTAAAAACTGAGTATCTATGTCTGCTTTTTTCCTTTGAGCGAGCTGAACTTACTGAAACTTTCCTCACCATCTTGAAGGCGCGAAGCATCTCAATAATTCGAATGATTTTTTTTATATAGGAAAAAAGTAAAGGCGTGAAGCGCCTGTAAGCGAGCCGCCTTGGCGGGGAGTAGTTTCTTTAAATTTTTTCTCACTACTTTCAGGGCACGAAGTGCCCGTGCAACGCCGGGCCACGTGCGTGGTATGTCTTGAAATCGAATGAACATTAAATTATATCAAATAATATAACTTCAGAATGAGGTAAAAGTTAGAGAAGGGGGACGTTATGCATCAACATGCCGCAGGAAGCTAATCTAGCTGCCCTGGCAGCTAGTCTACTTATATTAAAAACTGAGTATCTTTCTCACTATCTTTCTTTTAACTATCTTTCTTTCTAACTATCTTTCTTTCTATGTCACGCTTCTTTCTCCTGAACGCCAATGAACTGAAAGTCGAACCAGGTACCGATAGATAGGTAATTTTTCAGGCTTCATTAGTTTCAATTTATATAATTATACGATTTTAATTAGCGAAGATATCAATTAATAAGTAGTCAAATTTAAAGCGATTAAGCCTAATAAATGATTAAATATGAAATCCATTCTTGCAAACACGTCGTTGCTATGAAACAGTAATAACAATGATAATGAGAATTTTGAATGAAGGCTTAACTAAATCAAACACGAAACTCATAAGCGGGCGCACTTACATAGTATTTTTATCGCTAGCTACTTGTAATATTTTGAAACATTCGTTTGTTGAAAAGCCATCTACTTTTTATACCTATTAAAAACTGAGTATCTATGTCTGCTTCTTTCCCCTGAGCGAGCAGAACTTGCTGTAACTTTCCTCACCATTTTGAAGGAGCGAAGCAGCTCATTAATTCGAATGATTTTTTTGATGCAGGAAAAAAGTGAAGGCGTGAAGCGCCTGTTAGCGAGCCGCCTTGACGGGGAGTAGTTTCTTGAAACATTCTTTGCTACTTTAAAGGCGAGAAGCGCCCGTGCAACGCCGGGCCACGCAGCTAGCTGCTTGGGCATTAGTGTGCCACGTACGTAGTATGTCTTAAAATCTTATGAAGATTGAATTATATCAAATAAAATCACATCAGAATGAGATAAGAGTTGGGTGGCGGGGGGACATTATGCATCAACATGCCGCAGGAAGCTAATCTAGCTGCCCTGGCAGCTAGTAGAGATACAAAATCTGCTAGTTTGTGTGCTAGTTTTTTGTTGGAACAATAAATTAGGGATGCACCGGTAAGCAAATTGGCCGATTACCGATTACCGATTAATCGGTAGTTGATAATCTGCCGATTAATTGACAGAGCCGATTAGTGATCATGATTATTACTTTTAATACTATTAATTTCTCCGTCACTTTTTCTCCTTTCTCAATTTTGTTTTTAGTAATTGTTACTACAGTCGACGCTCGTTATAACGACCACACGTTATAAAGACCATCCCAATATAACGACCGGTGAGAAAACCCCCAACTGTATCCCAATATACTCTATGTTCTACCTCTTACAGCGACCATTCGTTATAAAGACCGTTTTCTGTAGGACGGAGACGGTCGTTATATCGAGCGTCGACTGTAATTTATTTCTGAAAGGTGATTAATTTTTCTTTATTTTTCTAATTTTACCAAAATAATTTCCAAATATCATCAAATTTCTTTGGGCCAATTTACATGTTGTTACTCATAAAGTAGCATTATATTAACTAGACATGAAAATTAAGAAAAAAAGAAAATAGGGTGGACATTGCGGTGAGCAGGATAATATAAGTTGCACTTTATTTTTATTCTTTTGTTTCAATAATTGGTAGCCATTTAATCCAAGACTTTTATTCTTTATGAAAATCAAAAGGTTATCTAAAAGCAGTGTTAAAGGAGAAAAATATCGACACACAAAAAATGTTGCAATATTGTACTATAGATATGTGTTTGCAGAAAGTTACATTTGTTTACTGTGTATTTATCATAGTTTCTCGCTTAAAGTGTACTTAAAAAATTTTTTTCGCCGATCAATAATCAGTTCAATTTTGCCGATTGTAAGTAATCCGTAGAGTGGCAGATTATGGCCGATTAATCGGTGCATCCCTGCAACAAATGATTAAATCTAAGGAAGTGAAGACAAGAAAAATGGCCAAATGCAGTATTTTAGGAAAGTTTACTGATTTTTTGTAGTTGTTTCACCTACTAAATACTATTTATTAGACTCAACCTCAAAAGTGTGACAGGGACATGTTTAAAAACTTCTATTTTTTCTGTTTCTGATTTCAGCATTTAACTAGTGATAAAATTTTATCATAAAAGAAAATATAGAGATTCATTAAAGCATTAAGTTCAAATAAATGGGCGGAAACCTTTAAAAAAAATCTTAAACTCCAAATTATGATTTGATTGTTTTGAAATGACAAACTTTTATTAAACGTGCTAAAAAATTAGCTCAAAAAACCATGTCAAGCATAAATTTCCGTTCATTGTTCCACGAAGTAAGTTTTATATATTGAGTTCTACTTCTGCAAACACAGGTCTTTTTTTCTTAAGTGACATTCATTTCCACTTGTTCGAAATCACTTTTACTACTACAGATACACTCTAAGGTCACCCATACCAACCTCTACACGTAGTTTAACCAGTTCTACAGGATCGTGGTGATATATAGCTGCTTTTAAAATTCAGACAAAGACCCGAATAACCATTGATCCAGACCTCCCCCCCCCCTTAAAGTTAACGAGTTGGAATGCTAATATGTGGAATTCGTGAATACGAAAGACTTAAGGCCTATTCACATTTCGATCTGGCCGAACGAAGTGGTTTTTCGGACGTAACAGAAATAGGTGAAAATTTCCGAGCATTTGCACTAGCTCCGTCCGAAAGTCACGTGACGGTTTTCCTCCACTAATGACAAAGACCGCGCACCTGGCGAGAGCCAATGAAGTCGCTACCGGAGAACCGGTCTGGTTTCGGTCCCGACGACATCCAGCATTCTAGAACGGCGACGGAAGCCGATTTTTTGGCGTGTTGTCATGGCAGCGGATTTCGAAAACCAGTTTCGCAGCGAAAAATTCGGTTCGGATGGCCGGATCGGTCGTAGTGTGAATAGGCCTTTAGAGTGCACCCGTTATCATTAGCGTACATGGAGGAATTTTCAATCCGGCAGGCCTCGAAACAGCAACTTCTAACTTACGAGTCCAACGCCTTGCTCCTTGTACCACCAAGAGCAATAAAAAATGCTTACAAAACAGTACATTGAACATTATCGATATACTTTCAACTTAAAAATATCGCATGGATTCTTATTGATTGCAAACAAGACAGAATATCTAGGATCTCAACTTTTGAAGAATTTCGGTATCAAGTTTCAGTTTACATTAAAGTTAAGGAGTATTATAAAATAAAAATAAATGAAAGAATAAATAAATAAATTAATGTATAAATTAATTAATTAATCCCAAAAAATATAATAAAATAACTATATCAATAAATAAATGAAATAAATTAATGAAAATAAAGAAAAAAAATACTGATAAGAACACAAACCATCAGATCTCATGTATTGATCTTCCTGGATACAGTCACATCCTGGAATGCAGGCTTGTGCGCATCCAATGTCTCCACGAAAGTGGGCGTCGCACGTTTTATAGCATCTGACGCAGGTGGAATAGGTCTGACCCTTGTTGTAATCACAGTTGTATGACGGTGGTAAATTTACTATGAAAGAAAAGGGAAAGATCAAAATCTGATACAGTACACTAAATAAATTCAAGTTTATCACACATTTTGTGACACAAATTATTAAATTTTTAGTGTATTTGAGCAGTGTTAACTTTGTGCGTCTTCAAAGGTTTTAGTAAATTACTCCAAATATTCCAAAATGACAGTGCTGTCGTCATCTGGTAAGGTTATGAAATGAGTACATGTAAAATACCGAAAGCCCGGTTATGACATTCATAGATTGCAGTTTTGTCCTTGTTATGGACTCGTCAGTTTGGTATGATCAATGACTGAGCTGAATGCAGATTTCCTCTCTCTTACACACACACACACACACACACACACACACACACACACACACACACACACACACACACACACACACACACACACACACACACACACACACACACACACACACACACACACACACACACACACACACACACACACACACACACACACACACACACACACACATTGAAGCTGAGATTACCTTCAAACTGGCAGTTAAAGTGTTTTTTGTAACAGGTCAGAGGGAATCCATAACAATGGTGCGGTTATAACAGCAAAATCATAGATGTAGAATAAATTGTTATTTTGTACCTTCAATAAATAAATAAATAAATTAATTAATTGAATGATTAATAAGTGAAACATTTTTCACCTCAACAAAAAAACCATGGGACGGAGGAAAAAATAAAGTATTTTTGTAAGCAAATATTTTCTACTTGATTATTTAAGATGATTTTCATTCAATTATGTGTAAATAGACTAATAAATGAATTAATAATGAAACTGAACGAATAGATAAATAACTGAAATAATGAATTGATTAATGTAAGAAAAAATGAGTAAATATAATAGTGAATGGATAAGAAAATAATTGAAAGAATGAATAAATAAGTGAAGTAACAGGTAAAGGAATATAAATGAATGAATGAATGAGTGAACGAAATAAACTATTCCACTTTGTCCCAAGCACTTAACGAATTGCTTTGATCATTTGAAATTAAAACATAAATATTATGAGCTAAATAAGTACTGCAGTGGACGTCAGTAGCTTTCAATGGGAATACTTTTATTTGCTTACCCTTAAAATAGTAATAATTTTTTTTAAAGAACTTTATCATTTTATAACAACAAAAAATACTTTTGATAAACTACAAAATATTACAATGTGTGTATCAAATTTTGAAAATGAGTTGTATTCTTTTTCGCTTTGACCCCTTTACAGCTATTTAATTTTTAATTGAAATCTGCAATATGCTAATGAACTTTGTTAAAATATTGCTAGATAGGTGGCGCTGCAAACTGTGAAACTATTTTACAATTTCACTTTGCCCTGCTATTTCATTTTGCTTCACATTCTCTTACATATTTAAATTTAAATTGTTTTTTTAAATTAACGACTTATTGAAAGCAAAGAACAACAACATGGGTTCATATATATCTAAAGGAAAACTGCAGTTCAAAAAAAACATGCTCATGTTTGGTAAATGCATTAGAAACACTCAATATTTTTTAATAGTGCGCTGGGAAGAAGGATTGTCAACTTTTGTATAAATTCACTTAAAATTGAATCTAAGTTCTGCTGAAGAAAATAGTCTTCAAACAGTGAATTTAGGATTAGTGGGATTAAAACTCACGATCTTCGCTTTTATAGCACGACGCTATAACCAACTGAACTGTTGGGAATACAGTTTGGGATGCTATGCGCATTAAAAAGGAGATTAAATCGTTTTTATTTCAACAGAATGAGAAAAATATGAATTTTCTCTTAATTTTTTGCCGAAAATGATAAAAAAACTTTAAGATGATGCCTTTCTTTTGGATTTTTACAAAGTATTGATGGATTTACGGCTCTTTCTCTCACTTAGAAAACAGGGGAAATAATACTTATGATTAATTTTGCAATCAAAGAAAAAAACCGAAAGCATGCTTTTTTTGTATCAAATGACACTTTCCCTTTACTCCCCCCTTTCAAAAATGGTACGTGGTCGAACTTTCTGGCTTCGAATTTACTTTCAGTGTGGTAAAAATATAAAAAGAAAAGAAAAGAAAAGAAGAAGAAAAAAGAAAAGAAATGAAAAAAAAAAAGAAAAGTGATTAAAAAAAAAAAGAAAATTATAAATTATAGCAAGTTTCAAGGCATCAATTTCTTGTCTTGTGTAATCTTCAATTAGAATTGAAAGTTTTGGGAGGTGAAGGGGTTCAAGAATGCCATAAACTGAACAGCATGAATAGGAAAAAAAATAACCAAACTTCGAAAAGATTTATATAATACGATATTTCAGTGCAAAGATGTTTTCCTTCTCGAGCATACAATTCTCACTTACCGGGATAGCATTGATCTTGCGTGACACAGACACCATCGGAATTTCTCAAATATCCGCTTCTGCAGAAACACCCTCTGACGCAAACTGCGGCGCACGCTTCTGGGTTAGGATTTTCACAAGTAGGTTCACACCCCCCGCAATCCGAGTACTCCTCGTTGGGCCCACAAACCTCTAAGAAAATATATGAAATGACAAAATTACAAAATTCGGAAGAAGAAATGATTCAATTAATAACTACATGACATGTAAAAGATCTGCCGGTTCCTGTTTGGCTTGGAGAGCTCTTGGTTAACCCATTTATGCCCAGTAACCTAAAAACGGGACGCTTGTTAGTTACTGCATACAAAAACCTGTAATGGGTATATCATTTTACTCTAAAGCTGTTTTTCTCAAGTTAAATAGTCCTTCTTCTTGAGAAAACCAGTTAAAGCCACTTTGGACAGCAGAGTTTATTTATTCACCGCTATTTTCAGACAAATCAGTCAAACAATGATCCAGCATGGGTAGCCATAGAAAGTAAGCCTTTTTTTGCGAACCTATTTTCCATTATTACGGTGCTTTCTCTTACTTAAAAAACAGGGGAAATAATACTTATGATTAATTGTGCAATCAAAGAAAAAAATAGAAAACATGCTTTTGTTGTATCAAATAACCCATACTCCCCCCTTTCAAAAATGGTACGTGGTAGGAACTTTCTGGCTTTGAATTTACTTTCAGTGTGGTAAAAATATCAAAAAAAAAAAAGAAAGAAAAAAAAGAAGAAGAAGAAGAAGAAGAAAAAAGAAAAGAAATGAAAAAGAAAAGAAAAGAAATGATAAAAAAAAAGAAAAATATGAATTATAACAAGTTTGAAGGCATCAATTTCTTGTCTTGTGTAATTTTCAATTAGAATTGAAAGGCTTGGGAGATAAAGGGGTTATGTGACAAAAGAGAAATTGCGAGTAATTAAAGTTCAAAGTTTTACTGTTGCAGTTGTTGCTGCGTTTTTGTTTTCGGGTTTTGTCGTTAGTGTGGGTACGAAATTGGTCTAACGACATCTACTTTTCGATGCACCAAGTTTTATTTGCTTACCTGTATCCATTGCTTACCATTGTCCAGAGTGTTCGTTTTTTAAATGTAACATAGCCCCTTCATCCTCCAAGCCCTTCAATTATTATTATTCACATTGAGTCTAAAGTCCTCTAAAACATCCCAAAAAGTCCTCTAAACCTTGCGTGTTCCTTACCTGATTCGCTGTCATCAGTTAAAGCAGGAGCAGCATTATTTCCGTTGCCGTAAAATGCTTCGCATACTGCTGGTGGAACACATTGTCCTGAAAGGAAAAAACGGAGCATGTGTCTGAGATGCATAAATTTTTCAAGTGAATAAAGTACTCAGTATATTATAGACTACAAATGAAATCGAGACAATATCTGCTGTTACATATTGAAGTTAACCTCTTCACCTCGTCCGGAAGAAAACCTGACGGAGATCGCTTCACTACGCGCAGTTGCCAGACTCCGTTTGATCTCAGACAGGCGCGCGTAGTTATGCGGTGAATTGGAGGGAAAAAAAAGGTTCATTTTGCGATAAAAACCTTTTTACTTTCACAGAAAAAAGAAAATGAAAAAAAAAAAAAAAAGAACCAAAATTCAAAATTGAATGTTTAGAATACCAGTGTAATGAAACAGATGTTAGAATTTATCTGCTGTGTGAAATTTCCTAAAACAATGTTAAACAGATAAACCTACATGACATCACGTTCATTGCATTGATAAGCGGGTTTTGCTTTTGAGCAAACAATACATTTTCTTGATGCATTTTAAATTTTTTCATATCCAGTCGTATCCAATGTAGATCGTCTTTCAGAGAATAGTCGCAATCAGAATCCTCTTCATCTAACCTATTATCATATTTCGACTTTTATGATCCTGAAGATGACGGAAAATAGTCATCAAAATTACTCTCATCATTGTCAGGAATTTTCGTATAAAGATCTATTTGACACAATAAACGAAAACGGACTTGTACTTCCGACAGGCGTATATATATATGCCAGCGGCAGGGAACGCATCGGTAGAGCCGGGCGTATATATACGCCAGGTGCAGGAAAGGCTTGGGTTTCCTAGAATCGTCGCCGACCGCCAGGCGCGCGACCGCAAGCTAGTAGATCAGAGACCAGTAGATGAATGGGCCGTGGCGTGAAAGCGACACGTCAATCTAGCGGCTCAGCGCGCATATGCGCAGAAGGCGGCGGCGTCTCTGTCGCCACTCCAGAGATCTTGCTGTGATTTCACTCCTAGGAAACCGGGCCTTTAAGGGTTAAAATTTTCAATGAAATGATTAAAAGTTTACAGCTAACTTAAATTTTCAATGAAATGATTAAAAGTTTACAGCTAACTTCAACTTCCCCGTGACGGAACGGGACTTATCTGAGTTCCGTTCTGTCACTAGGATCTATCTATCTATCTATCTATCTATCTATTCTATCATCTATCTATCTATCTACGTCTTCTATCTATACATTATATAAATAGATATATATATACACTATATATATATATATATATATACTATCAAATTAATATCTAAATATATATCTATGATATGAAACACAGAAAGCAGTAAATGCCCACTTTTTCTCACACTTACTCTTTTTTTCTTATATGTACAGAAGCCATGAGCATCGACATACATGAGGACTGCGTACTATGCGCCTTGCCTCCTGACAAACACAGGACAGATTTACGGCACAGGAGGTTGAAATAGCAACCATGGGCAAGGCGGGACTCGAACCCACGACCACTTGCTTACGAGAAGAATACTCTACCTCTAGGCCACCGTGGCCCCTCACACTTACTCTAAGCGCTGTTTCACATTTTCAATATTGTTTTAGGGAGAGCTCATTAGTAGATTTTAACTAGTTTGAAAAAAATATAAATGTATTGGTTTCTTTGCGTTAGGTTGTTTAAAACAAAGAATAATTACACATACGATTTTTTATTTTTCTGAAGTTTTGAATGAAATTTTATGCTGTATTTTTCAAACTTATGTCTCATCTTGACGTGTTTCTTCAGTTTTAATGTTTCAGAGTAGAAAAAGCAAAACAAACCTGTTTGTTCGAGAATATAGAAGCCGGGCGTTGCGCAGGTGCATCCTGCTCCCCGAATTCCGCAAGCAATAACATAGAGGTATTCTGAGCATGTATTTTTGCAGGGTCTTTGAGTCACATATATCTGGTCAAAGCTGCAGCTATTACCTGGATACGAAGAAAGATTAGGATTCAAAACTGAGCGACTATTGGTAAAAAATGAAGTACAACGTCAACAATATAGATAAAATGAAATCAATAAAAATATGTAAAAAGAAATTTGCTTCAAAAAAATAGGATTTTTACAAGCATGGATTGTACTTACGTTTTAAAACAATACATTTTTTATTTGTCATTTCTTCGTTTGAGTTACTTGCATAAACTTGAGAAACGGTGTAATAATGGTTCTGAGAGTTTAGAAAATAATATTAGGGATAGTCCTTATGAAAAAGAGCAATACTTATCATTACCAAATGTGTGTCTTCTAGAATTAATACCTTAGTGATTATGGGTCTTTCTATGAAGACTTACGTAGCATTTTCAAGCTGATTTTCGAGCTCTTGTTATTGAAAAAAAAAAAAAAAGCTAAAGTATAAAAATTAATTTACGGTTGAATTTGTAGATTTAAGATGTAGATGGTGGAATATTCGTCCTTTTACCAAGAGGTTTAAGCAAAATGACCACTGATAGGTATTTTTTCAGCAAAAACTGCATCGTGACTAATGTAGCACTTTTGCAACAAAAATGTTACATTAGTTACAACGCCAAAGGTTCTCAGAAAATAAATGGCAATGTTTTTTGAGAAAATAAGCACTTTATTTTGATCATTTAAGTGAAAGTTTTGGAAAATGAGCAAGGTGTCTCCCACTATGCACCCCCGAGCCCTCCACCCTTCCCCAAGCGTACGGTATGCTCAGATTTGAGATTTAAATGACTGGAATCAAAGAACTTCAAAAATGCCATGAAATGGACAGTATGATTAAAAAAAAGCAAAAAAGAAAAAAAAAAATTTGAAAAGTGTTGTATAACGATATTTTAGCACAAAGATGTTTTTTTTTTCCTCAAGCATGCAATCTTTACTTACCGGGGTAGCATTGATCTTGTGTGACACAGACACCATTGGAATTTCTCAAGTATCCGCTTTTGCAGAAACACCCTCTGACGCAAACTGCGGCGCAAGCTTCAGGTTTAGGATTTTCACAAGTAGGTTCACAGCCCCCGCAATCCGAGTACTCTTCATTGGTCCCACAAACCTCTAAGAAAATATACGAAATGACAAAATTAAAAAAATCTGAAGAAGAAATGATTTAATCAATACCAAAATGACATGTAAAAGATCTGCCGAGTGCATGTTTGGTTGGAGTGTTCTTGGTTAAATTAAAATTCCTAGTGCGATTGCGCATCGAATAGATACTAGGTGCCTCCACCTGGTGGGGAAACTGGGTGTCAAAATTCTCGTGGTATTCACATCCGCCGATACTGGTGGCGGAAGAATGGATGCTATATCGTGGGGTTACTCTAGGTCTGCGAGACAATGGGGCAGACCTAGAGCAATCCCCCAAAATTTACAACGAAATTAGCTCTACTAGAAAGAAAAAATATTACAAGGATTACAGTAGAGCCCCAATTGTTCAAACTACTTTAAAACAGAAGTTTGCTTAACCAGCTTAAGTTTTCTTAAATTCCATTTATATTCCTCTGTGAATGACTGAAACACCGTCCCTAATTCTTGGTGTTTTAAATGCTATTATATTCAAAAACAATCAAATCTAAAAGTAAATTAGCTTTTACAATAGATGTTACGTTTAATATCAAAAAAATAAAAAAATCCTAAAGTTAACAACATTATTATTATCACAATAAGGTGGATGCACCAAATGAGGCCAGGTGAACCAATAAGGCCATCTCTCTCTATCTCTTTTAAATAAGTATAATGAAAATTCGCTAAATCGTGACTTTATTTTCGTCACTAAGCCTAATTGGTGATAAAGCGTCATCAACAAGCAGCTTGCTACTGCCAAGTAGCAGTGCACTTGAAGAAGAAGGTTGTGAAGGTTGCCTCATCTTATTTTACAGTAAATTTTGCTTCTTCATGGTTCACTGTAAAGTAATGTTATAAACTGTAATGTAATAAAAAATGTTATTTGTGGTTCTTGAAGCCAAATCTATGCAGTTGACGAATTCAAAAATAAACATGTCAGCGTGTGCTGTTACATTTTTCTGTGATTTGATAGCCTAGAAACGTAGATTGCAGCCCAGCAAGACCATGATTTGCATTGTTTGGACTACGGTGCCTTTCTAAGTCACCGAAGTATCGAGTGGAAGATATGTTTCTATACTGCATATGGTGTACATAAAATGTGTACAGTATTCGTATGGGCACGAACTCTGCACAGAAATGACCGAAAAACGAGAAACAAGGAATTACCAGGGCCCCGAATGTGGCAATTGTTCTTTCTTCTTTTCCTTAAAGTAAATGTGAAATTTTCGATAGCATTTATGAGTTTGTTAAGAATGCTTTAAAATGTTTCATATTGATGTTGAGTAATTTTTCAATATTTATTTGAGTTTGATAGTACTTTTTTTTTGAAATTATTCTTACTTGAGATAATTCATGCCCAAAATCGGTGTTGGCAATGCAAAGAATTATGTGGACTCCTTGACTTAGTTCCCATCGCTCGCTTTCAAAACTTAAAACCTCTGTATCTAAAAACCTCCATGTCTTGAATTTTTCTTCTTACACGTAAAATTTGACGTAGACGGGTTCGACTGTATCTCAAGGTATAGCACTAGGTCCACAGAAAGTAAAGCCTCTTACGCAGCCCCATTAGAAATAAGAAAAGAAAAGGGATTATGACCATTGTAGATTCCATTGCAATCGTGAATCAAACAACCCTGACTTCTTAACTGCATATTAGCCAGCTCAGTGCTTAACAAGAGGGTTCAATTCTTTTTATTTATTTTAAATACCAGAGTATTTTTTCCTTTACTTTTTGATTTAATTTTTCGCATAGGGTAAGTGCTCCAGTAGTCGGCCATTTAAGAGATCTTTTGTGGATCTTGGCTAACCTAGAACTTTCAGCTATCAATACAGCAACAAAAACAAGGTAAAACTTTAGAATGAACCTTTCTGATAGTGAATCACCTACTTGTTTCAGAAATCTAAAAAAAATTATGGTAAAATCCAAGCTGTTGTCAACACTAGTAAATGCTCCAGTAGTCGGCCACAGAAATCCAGTGCTCGGCCACGTTGAACACAGTAGTCGGCCACTTCATTTTCATTGATCTTATCTGATATAGGGGGTTGAATTAAAAAAACAAAACAAAGGGAAACTTACAACGAGCCAAACTCGTCATTTGAGGGGGGGGTCAGGAGGGGGGGCAAATGCCCCC
Organism: Uloborus plumipes; assembly: GCA_038373865.1. Classification (NCBI taxonomy): domain Eukaryota; kingdom Metazoa; phylum Arthropoda; class Arachnida; order Araneae; family Uloboridae; genus Uloborus; species Uloborus plumipes. Next base: position 23,150 of record JAXGGA010014053.1, read on the forward strand.
CCCCGGTTTTGAGAAATCAGTTAATTAATATATAAGTGGGCGTAGCGTTTGCTTTTTTCCGATGAAATTGCATTGTGTTTGCACCCTTCATTTGGGGGGTCAGGAGGAGGGTCAATTCCCCCCCCCCCCGGTTTTGAGAAATCAGTTAATTAATATATAAGTGGGCACGGTGTTTGCTTTTTCCGATGAAATTGCATTGTGTTTGCACCCTTCATTTGGGAGGTCAGGAGGGGACCCCCCCCCCCCCGGTTTTGAGAAATCAGTTAATTAATATACACTGAAGTGACAAAAGTCATGGGATAGCAATATGCAAATTTTCAGATGGCAGTAGCATCGCATAGAACAGGTATAAATGCGCAGTGCTTTTACAGAGCTTTCATTTCTGTTCAAGTTATTCATGTGAAGAGGTTTTAACGTGATGATGACCGCACGACGTGAATTAACAGACTTTGAACGCGGAATGTTAATTGGAGCTAGACGCATGGGTCATGCCATTTCGGAAATCGTTAGAGAATTCAACATTCCCAGATCCACTGTGTCAAGAGTGTGCCGAGAGTATGAAATTTCAGGCATAACATCCCACCATGGACAGCGCAGTGGTCGACCGCCTGCACTTAAAGATCGAGACCGGCGACGTCTGCAAAGAGTCGTAAATTCTAACAGACAAGCAACACTGCGTCAAATCACCGTAGAAATCAATGTGGGACGTACAATGGACGTGTCTGCTAGAACTGTGCGGAGAAATTTGGATTTCTTGGCTATTCCAGCAGAAGACCGACTCGAGTGCCTTTACTGACAGAACGACATCGCTTGCAGCGACTCTCGTGGGCACGTGAGCATATCGGTTGGTCCCTAGATGAATGGAAAACCGTGGCCTGGTCCGATGAGTCACGATTTCAGCTGGTAAGAGCCGATGGTAGGGTTCGAGTGTGGCGCAGACCCCACGAAGCCATGGACCCAAACTGTCAGCAAGGCACTGTTCAAGCTGGTGGTGGCTCCGTAATGGTGTGGGCTGTTTTTTCATGGCATGGACTTGGTCCTCTAGTGCGACTGGACCGAACATTGACTGGAAATGCTTATGTGCAGCTACTTGGAGATCACTTGCAGCCATTCATGGACTTCATGTACCCAAACAACGATGGGATTTTTATGGATGACAATGCGCCATGTCACCGGGCCACAACTGTTCGCAATTGGTTTGAAGAAAATTCTGGACAATTCCAACGAATGATTTGGCCACCTAGATCGCCCGACATGAATCCCATTGAGCATTTATGGGACACCATCGAGAGGTCTGTTCGTGCCCAAAATCCTGCCCCATCAACGCTTTCACAATTATGGACGTCTATCGAGACAGCATGGCTCAATATTCCTGCAGAAGACTTCCAACGACTTGTTGAGTCCATGCCACGTCGAGTTGTTGCACTTCGCCGGGCAAAAGGAGGGCCGACACGATATTAAGAGGTATCCCATGACTTTTGTCACTTCAGTGTATAAGTTGGCATGGTGTTTGCTTTTTTCCGATGAAATTGCATTGTGTTTGCACCCGTTGTCCCCCCCCTCTAAAAACGTGAAATGACGGGCCTGCAGCGATGCATTATACTTAGTCTGGTCATATTTTTCGAAGTGCCTGGTACTCAACTTGTTTAGATAATCATGTTAGTGTACTTCTTGATACACTATGTGCTTTACTTATTTCTCTAACTATCAATCTACCATTATTAATTTTAGACAGTACAATTAGCACAGAATTCTCGGGACATTAATGTTTTTATACTTTAGCTGCCTAAAAACAGTTTTATTTTAAAAACTCGCGCTAAAAAAGTATTTTTTTCTGAATAACGTCTAAAAATATGTCTATATCAAAAAGAAAATAATTTAAAACATCAAAAAAAGCTTCATAAGGGTATGAGTATAAATGGCGCAACACTTTTTTCCCAACATACTTGGCCCCCCTCCATCCCTTTTTCTCAATGTTTCACAATTCAAGCTACCCTCCCCTACCACACTATAACACACAAACAAATTGTTATTAAGGAATTATAGTTGAATTATAACTAAAATTGAGTATTCTTTCTGCGATATGAATTTATTACCAAATGACGTTTTAGTTTTATACCACGGGCAAAGCCGTGCGGGTACGCTAGTTGTTACATAAAATGCTTTTGTGCGAACCAAAATATGAAACTCATATTTCTTGTTACCTCCCCCCCCTGCCGCAATCTGTCACAGTTTAATTAACCACCCCTTCCTCTTGTTAAACCCGGACACCGTTTTAGGACGATCTCCAGAAATAAACGATTTAACTTTGTATTGTGAAATAAGTGATAAAAGATAAAATAAATGTTGTTGCAACAAAGTATTACGTATTGCGTATACGTAGTTTGGGCTTAAAAGAAAGTTAAAAAAAAAAGCTTCTGAAGAAAAGAATTTCAGCAGCACTTACTAAAGATGCAAGAAGGGACAAAATAAACGAAGTTTATATAAAATGTACAAAATGTACTTGCTTAGGAAGTAAAAAAACAGGAATAGTTTTGTAGTGAACAGCAGTTTTAGTGATAATGACCAAAGAATCAAGAAATGAAAAACTGCTTTACTGTTTATGTAAACATAAAGACGTAATAATAGAGTCGACACAATTCATGACCAATAATCACGTCGGCACTTAACTGGTTCACATTCATTAGAACGGAATTTCAACATACGGAACATAAAACTAAAACTGTAGTTTCAGAAATGATTGCTTCCAAAACTGTGCAAGTAAAAATACATTCAAAAATGCGCTGAAAGGAATCTCCATCAAGGCTTCATCTAGCACAGAATGTTCCACTGAAGCAAGTTTATTTGTTTTAAACTAATTGAAGTAAGATGAAATAAGGAAGTAAATGGAACTCGGGATGTCATGAAAGTAATCTTACAGCTTTCGACAAGAATATTAGTAAACAAGGAATAACCTTGAAAACAAACCAAAATTTAGTTTGCAACAATGTAACCATGTAGTTTTGAAATTAACTCAGCACAATTCTAATCCTCTAGCGAAGAAAACTCAAGAAGTCAAACATTTGGGGAGAATCATTAGTGAAAATGTACCAACATTTGAAACAATTATCCTAAATAGAGCACAGGGGTCTTGAACCTTTGGTAAAGCAAAAAGTTAAGCATAATAGCAAAAGAAAGAATAACTACATGCTTGGCACTCATTAAATAACTTGAGCCTATGTGACTATTGAAGTAATGCATCTTATCTCCTATAATTGGGGAATGTTTATTAACTGCCGAATAAGTATCAATAGAAGTCAAATCACTCGTTTCGCCAATTTCATTAGTTTAAGATAAAATTTGATAAGAAAAACTATTAAAACACCATTTGATAATAACTAGATGAGTATTAAAACTTATAATCTTAACTCAACGTATGCGTATTTAAAAATCTCTTTTTTAGAATTTTCAATTAAATTTACAACACTAGGAGCAATAAAATGTCGAAATGGTGGTCAAAAGAAGTTAAGATATTTAATTTAATTACTATTTTTCAAGAAAAATAAACTTTGGAAAAGGTATTTTTACTCAAAACAGTTAAATTGTCGCTGTATTTCAATAAGTTAATTTAGTTTTAATTTGATGAACCCATATTAAGAATGAAAAGCTACATTAAGTATGTGGCCGACTACTGGATAAATCATCCAAACTGCTTAGAACCAGTGGTCGGCCTACCATGGCCGACTATTGGGAATGCAGAAGAATTCTGTACCCAGTAGTCGGCCACCCCTTTAAAAAAAAATCGAGTCTAACCAGGAGTTCGCTCTTTCATTGAAACATTATGTTAGACATTCCATTAAGATAAAAATCACTCAATTTTACAGTAGAATTAAATTAATAAGTGTAATTGCCATTTTAAGAAGACGTGTCCTCTTAGTTGAAAAATAAGCAGAATCGCAATCTTGGATGACGGGCACACCATTCAAAATGAAATGACTCATTACTAATTCAAAAAAAGTACCCAAAACTTAACAGCGACTGGTTGATGAATGAGGATAGGTACATGAATGTGTGAATGCGCCATATCTGATTTTGAATTAAAAATGTACTATTTATGAGGAGTTTTATGTCATTGTGGCCGACTACTGGAGACTGGCCGACTACTGGAGCACTTACCCTATAATTCAAAAGAACAGTACTTACGATCAGCCTTTGCAATCGCAAGGCTAGCTGCCAGGACAACAAGGATAAAAGCCTTCATTGTCGCTGAAAATAGCTTTCAGTGAGTGATAGGGCGGACAAACCACTAATCTTTATATACTCTGATTCATGCATTAATGTGCTACATAGACCAATTTTTGTGCAATGGAATTTTCAATTTCAGATTGCTCAGCTAAATTTACAAGCATCGAAATCTGTCCTTGATGTGAATAAGAGTCTGATTTTATTCCATCATTAGTAATACTATTTGATAAGCTGTTTCTTGTGCGGTATAGAGCGGTTCACTGCTCTTACAAATAAAGATTTTTCTTTCTTTTGCTATGGATGCTGTTAAGCTGTTACACAAACTAAATATTCGTCGGATGTTCTATTCCTTATTTGACAAAAGGAATAGGGAATGCTCTGATGCGTATGAAACATTGCTTAATGCGTTTTTTTTTGCCAGTTTGATAGTCCAATTTTAAAATGCAGTTTGCTCAACTCATTTGTCAGAGTTTGACATTTTAACTCATAAATTTCCAAAGTCAATGGTTGTCCAACGCCCTATTAATCAAGAAATTCTATTACTTAGAAGTATTATTTTGTCCTCCAATATGTCTGAAAATAAACATCTACTTTTGGATGTGAGCAGTAAACAATTGATCAAAGTCTTGAAAATGCTTGAAATTTGACACATTTAAAAGCAATTAAATATGCATTGGCTTCTTTGGAGTAGGCCGAATTAGTTAAAGGTTAAAGCTTCAAAAAGAAAAAAAAAAGAAAAAGAAAATACTAACGAGTAACTCGGAGGTATCTTCTTTTCGACATTGAAGATCAGATGTTCAGAAACTTTTTTATTATTAACTAGTAAAATTAGTCTAAATCAATTCAAATTCACAGTACTTACACCTGTTTTAAGGTTCCACGAAAATCATTTTTATTGCAATCCGGAATAAAAACCAAAACATAAATATTTTTGGTTTTCAGAGTTTTATTTCCTGAAAATACAGTTTAAAAATCTGGTATGGACCCCACACTACTTCCTTTGCGTGTAAATTTCTTAGTAGTTGCCTTAAATGTTAAAAAAAGTGCTTGGAGTGAGCAAGGTAACAATTCAAATATTTACTCCCCTAATCTGCCACGAAACAATGCAAAAAATATTTTACAATGGTTAATGTTCTAAATATTGCTGATTTTAAGATCATTCAGTAAATTTTTCGCAAAATATCGCCAATAGCGCCAAGTTGAACCCAAATTCAAAAAATAATTTTTCCGCCAAATTTGACGCCAACTTGGCGATATGTCGCCAAGTTGGCGTCAAACACTTGGCGACCAAAATCTTGGCGACATATCGCCAAGTGGTCGCGCCAATTCATATCACTTGAGTCTGCATTGAAATTAACACTGATTTACCCCAAAAAAGGGGTAAAACACCCCCTTGGGAACATTCGAATGCAACCACAAGGGGAGGTGCACAACTAGACTATCCTTAGAGCCTACATACCAAGCTAGAAGCTTCTACGGCATATAGTTTTTGAGTTATGCGACCCACATACATACATACATACATCCGCACACACGTACATACAGACGTCACGAGAAAACTCGTCGTAATTAACTCGGGGGTGGTTGAAAATGATTTTTCGGCTGCTTATATGTTGGTAGGTACATATGCACGTGCTGACATTTCGAAAAAACTACTGAACATTCATTCGGGGGTGAGCAAAATCAAAATTTAGACTCAAATTTGAGTGATTTTTTTTTCGCGATCACAATACTTCCTTTACTACGTAAAAGGAAGTAAAAACAAAACTTACAATCAGCCGTTGCGATCGCAAGGATAACCACCATAACAATTGTACTGAAGCCTTGCATTTTGGTAAATTATTGCTTCTCGTGGGTGATAGTTCAGACAAAGCACTAATCTTTACATACTTTGCTTCATGTATATGAAATAGCCACGTGAAATCTTTATTTTTTGTATTGTTCAGCAAAATGAATCTATTATGACATAATGTAAATACGAGCCTGATTCATTCATGTGTAATATAATGTAATAAGCGCATTATGTAATTTGTAATGTTATGTAATAATCTTATACAGTAAGAGCGATTTGTTAATAAAGGTCTTGTACTCTTTATCCACGGATGATATTAAGGCAGGGATTCAAGTGAAACACGGACGATCGCAACTCACCAATGCAATCGCAAATTCCAAAATTTGGATTCAAGTGAAACGAATTCACTTGAATTCGACTTACAGTAGCGGTTGCAATATGCAAAGGCCTCGAAGCGATTGCAATGGTGTTTCACTTGAATTCGGCCCTAAGCTGTTACTTAAACAAAACCTTCGCCGGTTGTTCTGATAAAAATCAGATTAAGACAACGTTGATCTCTCTCGTGAAATCTTGCTAAGCGGATCGGTGTTAATTCCTATTTTCAGTGACATAGTTTTGAACAATTTACTATAGGAGTTTAACTAGAAACTTTCCAGAAAGAATCACAAATATTTGTACATTTTCTTTGTTGATTTTTAAAAACGGTATGGGTCATTTTCAAAATTTGCTTACATTTGCTGTCCGGTGGTTAAAAAGAATTATTTTCTGCAAGGAATACTCCAAAAAAAAAAAAATTCTATCAGTGAACAATTATTGAAATTTATTTATTTATTTTTATATAGGTCTTTAAAAATGAGAATCAAGGCAAAAACGCTTGTACATTTCCAATTTTCGCAAGTTCAACTATTTTTTTATATACTTAATTGTATAAAAAAGTGTATGCAACAAATTATTTTATATATTGACTATTAGTACATTATATTTATAATAAATATTGACAATAGTAATTTTTTTTCATTAAGAAACGTATGAATATATTTTGTCCGGCAGTTCTTGTCAAGTCCGTTACCCTAAGATTATTTTAGCTATAAAAGGTATTTATTGCAGTCAAAGGATGGTAACACGTATTCAGTTAACTTAACAAGCTAGTGATGTAAGTATTTCGTACCATTTTGTTTTTCTGAGAAGTATTGCTGTGGCGTTTCGTACAAGATTTCTTCCAGGTGCGTATTTTTATTCTTTGTCAAGTCTGTTACCGAAGATTTTAGTATTAATTTTTACTTTTTCTCAACTTTTACCCTTAAATATTGTTTATTGTATAACTCTAAGAAAATGCATATTGTTGTTCAATTTTTAAATTCGAAAACCAAGCCATAATTTGGTATTTTGGTTGAAATGTCAAGTCCGTTCCAGTCAAATCCGATACCAAATGTCAAGTCCGTTACTGTACAGTTTTTGATCAATATTTTAACAGTCGCAAACATCGTTTTAAGCTTCAGGGACGCAAATAATTTCAAATGAAGTTGGTTCTCGGCGCTATGATGTAGTTTAAATTTGAGAATTCATATTGGTTTTGTATGGTAACGGACGACAATTTTGCTGGCAACTTAAAGGTTTGCAACAGCATTTGAATAGTTAATTATGCATCAAAGTTTACAACCAATTACTTTTGCACACACCTAAAATATGTGACTAAACATCTGTTAGTGTTTCTAAAAGAAAATAGCATATTAAAAAAATATTTAAAAATTCTGAAATGTAAGCATATGGTGAAAATAGCCCGTATACACCTGTTTCTTAAAAAACCTAAATTTTAAAGTCTTACACTTTTTCTCAACTGTTAAATGTAAGCTGAAAAATTAATTAATTAATGAATTTATCTTATTACCAACAAGAAACTTGGTACTAGCAGTTTCTTTAATTACAAAAGATGGTAATTGCTTTATAGTTTATATATTTAATAATAATGAAATTCTAAGCGTTTAAAAATAATAGCACGTAATTATAATGTTTCTTTAAATTTTCTCGTAATTTGGATAAAGTAATTTTTTTAATGTATTCTTCCTCTGCATTAATTTTTAAAAAAAGAAAATGTAGAAGTATATATAAGATCATGTTACCGTACCTGGAAAAAATGTAGGGTGAGTTCTGGTACGTGCGTACCCTTTTTTTCAAAGTTCATGTTCTCAAGGATGCTGCTCTGTTGAAAAATCTTGTACACTCACAATTTTTTTTAGTTTTCTTTCCAGATCCTTTACTAAGATTTTCAAGCATATAATATGTCAAATAAACCATAAGCATAGGTTTTGTGACCTGGTTTATGACACCTATTCTAAGGTACGCACTTTCCCTACCTAGTGGGGTAAGTGCGTCCACCTTAAATTATGTGAACATGAACAGGAAAAAACTTCTAGCACGTATTAAAAACGTTAGGTAGTTGCCTTGGGATAATTCCTAATACTAGAGATCAGCACTTGCTAGCATAGATGAAACGCAATCAGTGATATCCCACGTGTCTTGCGAACAACTGTGATTTGAAGATTGAGAGTGTTGTGTTTGTGATTCTTCCTCTGTCCTTTTAATAAGACCAAGTGAGCAAATGTAAGTTGTTTTTATTTAGTAATAATCACTTATAGTCTACATAGTTTATTTTAGTTTAATACATTAATCAGTCTGCATTTAAGCCAGGGTTCGCACTTTCCCCTTCTTAAATGTAAGATGAGATATGTGCGTCTAATAGCGTTGCTGTAAGTGCGTACCCCTGTGATTTTCTTTAATTCTATTTGTATGGTAGATCGTTAGGTGACCTGAGCGAACAATTCATTTTTTTTTGAATAAATACGTTTTTAAAATATTTTTCTTATTAGAATCAGCAGCAGTAAGAAAAAACACAAAATAAAGAGTAAAAAATAAAAAATAAAATAAAAAGAAAGAAAAAATTGATCATGATATGATACTTGCACCTTTTTTTTTCTTGTAGATTGAAATAATTTTTCACACGGTGTTCTTAATTTTCTTAAATATAATTTATTCATTACTCCACCTTCGTTTTTTGAATCAGTATTTCACTTAATTTCATTGCTTCATTTGTCATTCTGGTTTAAATTAAGTATAGCTTATGGTAACTATTTTCAACGAAAAATTTATTAACTGATATCTAAAAGCCAATATATTTCAAAGGTAATGAATAAAATTGAAATCTTATGCCGCATCCAATGTAAACAAAAATACTTTGGAAATGACGTGGGATTTATAATCGGCTTATAAAAGAGTTATAAGCAAAATTAAAGGTGAATTACGAGAGTCGTATTTTCCACGTAATGGTACACACTTGCCTCATCATAATGGTACGCACTTGCTCCGCATACTAGTACGCATATGCCTCATGATAGTGGTACGCACTTGCCCCATCATAATGGTACGCACTTACCCCCACCTCACTTTAAGAAAGGGAAAGTGGCGTTACGTCATAATAAACCAATTTTAGTTAGAGTATTTGATCAAAATACCCCATGTATGTTATTAGTAGCTATTACTCAAAAGAAACAACTTGCATTTCTTGACTTCAATTGCTTGGTATGACTACAAGAGAAACTGAAACAAAACCTTCTCAATCTTTACTTAAGAGTTTTTTTGAAGACATTTAAGTTGTCCCTGATTGTGTTTCGTCTATTGAATCCAGGCCTGAATTCTACCTATTGAAATTATCATTAGACATTATCTAACATAGTCGATGTGTTGCAGAAGCCATTTCAAGACAGTGTTCATATAATTCCCAGTGGACGCACTTACCCCGTGGACGCACTTACCATGAACTCACCCTATAGAAGTCCAGGCTAGAAGGCCATATACCTAAAATTTTTACATATATGACATTTTTTTGGTGGTTCTCTATGAATTGGACCTGCTGATTTTCCCTCAAAACCGTTGAGTGCCAGGACGCTAAATCCTTTGAGCGCATTTTTGTCCAAAATGGCGAAATCCAATATGGCTGCTGTTAAAGAGGTACGAAGCAAATTCATGTGCAATCGTGACGTGCCAATAGAAACATATTTAATACAATGAAAAA
>JAXGGA010014054.1:0-33234 GCA_038373865.1 Uloborus plumipes
GAGGAAACGTTTTATCGCTTCACATACAATCTCACTTTAGAGAGTAAAGGAAATGGAAAGTTTCATAACTTTTAGGACGCAAAGCATTCATGAGACAAAAACTTACACATAAGATAAAGTTCAAAAATGAAAAAGTGGAAAAGATTTACAAATTCGGTTTTGCAGAGTTTCAGAAAAAATATCCCAGATGTGCACAAATTATTTAACGTACCCCAGATGTGCACAAAACCATACTACTGTTATACCATTGATAAAGGTGGCTGGAGGTGAAATTCCAAATTGAGAGTCGTCAAAATTCGAGATATAGAGGTTTTCGGGAAAAATTATTCGAGATAGACATGAGAAAAAACATTTAATTTATGCTGTAAAAGCAGGGAAATTGAAAAATTTCGACATAGAGAGGTTTTCGAGATACGCAGGTTCGAGATAAACAGGTTCGACTGTATATTAATATATTTGTTTTATATTATAAAAGAGAAATGGTAGCTTTTTTGATTGCTAAACGAGGATAGAAACAAGAGTTTAAAAATATTACTTACTTTATCGAAATCTTAAAAGTTTTTTTGGGCAACAGTGAACTCTTCAGTTTGACGAATATGCAGCTAAATGTAACAGACGAGAATGTTCAACATTTTCTCTCCTGTCATCCCATAAAATAAAAAATGTCTGCTTTTTACACATTTGTCAACCGCGCTATCAATATATGTTCTGATCAGACCCTTCTCAATGACGCAATTATTTTTTTTAAGGAGCGTAGCCCTTGACAGAGGTTATTCTTTTCAAATTATCGAACATGCTTTCCATTAACTTTCGACCCGTAATACCATCCCACAAAAAGTCCTATGCTCCTTTTGGGTCATTTTCAAAATTTGTTTACATTTGCTGTCCGGAGGTTAAAAAGACGATTTTGAAGCAAAACTTATATTTTAAATTCAATGCGAACAATTATTTTCTGCAAGAAATACCCCCAAATTCTATCACTTAAAAAATTATTGAAATTTATTTATTTATCTTTATATAAGTCTTTAAAAAATGAGAATAAAGACAAAAACGCTTGTCCATTTCCAACTTTCGCAAGTTCAACTATTTTTTTATAAACTTAATTGTATAAAAAAGTATATACAACAAATAATTTTTATATACTGACTATTAGTATATGATATTCATAATAAATATTGACAATAGCAATTTTTTTTATTAAGATATGTATGAATATATTTTGTCCGGCAGCTCTTGTGAAGTCCGTTACTCTACGAATATTTTAGCTGAAAAAGCTATTTATTGCAGTCAAAAGATAGTAACACGTATTCAGTTAACAAACTAGTAACGTAACTATTTCGTACCATTTTGTTTTCCTGAGTCGAGAAGTATTGCTGTGGCGTTTCGTTCAAGATTTCTTCCAGGTGCGTATTTTTATTCTTTGTCAAGTCTGTTACCAAAAATTTTAGTATTAATTTTTACTTTTTCTAAACTTTTACCGCGAAATATTGTTTATTACACAACTCTAAGAAAATGCATATTGTTGTTCAATTTTTAAATTCGACAACCTAGCCATAATTTGACATTTTGGTTGAAATGTCAAGTCCGTTACCAAAGGTCAAGTCCGTTACCATACAGTTTTTGATCAATATTTTAACAGTCACAAACATTGTTTTAAGCTTCAGGGACGCAAATAATTTCAAATGAAGTTGGTTTAGGCGCTATGATATAGTTTAAAAGTGAGATTTCACATTGATTTTGTATGGTACCGGACGACATTTTTCCTTGCAACTTAAAGTTTTACAACTGCCTTTGAATACTTAATTATGCATCAAAGTGTACAACCAATTACTTTTTCACACACCTAAAATATGTGACAAAACATCTGTTAGTGATTCTAAAAAAATAACAAGTTAAAAAATTACTTAAAAATTCTGAAATGTAAGCATATGGTGAAAATGACCCTTTTGCCAATTTTATTGTCTTACCATTTTATTCAAAAATCTCTCCTCGTATTTCTAGAACATTCAGCAAGTTCGATTTTCATGTTATGTACAGACCGATCAATAAACTGACGTTTTCTAAACTAAAGGACCCCATCCAACCATTTAATCAATTGGCATAAACTGACAACGTCAAATTGCATACGTGGGACAGACTAGACGAGCTCTAAAATTTAGTTTAAAATTACATGAAAATTATGTTGAAAAGCAGGAACTTTCAAAATCCTCAATTATCAAAACACTGTTGGGGCACAGGCCATAAATTTGTTTTCTCCGAAGCGAAGATTATTTGCAGATCTTTAACTGTGGGCGAATTGGATTTCTTACAAGCTTTTTATGTTCATAACAATTTAAGTAATGTTTGTAACAAACCCTTTGCAGTTCCAAACATCTCGCCAATTTTAAGTCATGCCTTTAAATTTGCATCCACCGATAACGTTACGTCCAATCCTGGCTTGGTACATGCTGACACCTGTTTGGCCTAACTTTTTCTCTTTTTATATTTAAACTCTCCCAATGCATTGTTCTTTCCATTTTTTGCTTTTCACTGACGCAGGAGGCTAGGGCCTTCGAAACATGTATGCCTCTTTTAAAAATACCATATTATTCGTTTATAAACATTTGCATTACAAAAATATTGCAAACTTTTTAATATCAACTGGAAGAAAAAAAATCTCATCAAATATGTATTAGACATAAAACTATATTTTATGTTTGTATCGAGGGAGACAGAAGATTCAAGTTCATTTTTCAATAGGGTTATTTTGTAACTAGACGTTTCATTGTTTTTTATGCACATAATGTTGTAATTTCATAATATGATTCTTGAAATAATTATGCTGTAAAGGTGTTTTACGTTTGCACACTTTTCGTTTCAGCCCTTACTACTTAAAATATTGTATTTGATAAAGCCTTGGGCAGTGCATTTTCCGGACATTAACTAATTGACGTGAGCCAGCTTATAGACAACAAAACATCTCAAGTTACTAGAAGTGAATCTGGCTCTTTTCAGTATAGTAGTTATTTCTGATTTTTCATTGAAAACCTGTTATCAAAGGTGTGCTAATAGCTTCCAAATATTCTTAAAACTTTACATTTGAAAAAAAAAATCACACATAGGAAAAAAAAAACATACCACGATCTTTTTTATAAGTAAGGTGTGTATTTAGGATTTAACACTGTTTTTTTCCAAAAAAAAAAAAAAAGAAAAAGAAGGCTAAATGTACGGAAAAGAGGATTAAAAATCAGTGGTTGTCTTTCCATTCTTTTTATGCTATGTAACCATAGCAGTAGTATGCATGATAATATATCTGCATCGTAAAAAGGTTTTTTACGATTGTGTAGTTTTAATTAATTGGGAAAATATGATTTTACTCTCAATTTTCTCATTATTCAGCTTAAATTATAAAATACATTTTAGGCATTTAAAACTTTCATTTGCAAAGCCAATGGTTTTATTGATTAAAATAAAGATTAATCTGATTTTAACTTTGAAATAATTCTTAACTTTTACAATGTCACAGTGATGCGATAACAATGTCACAACTAAATAACTTGTAGCTGAACTCATAACTATATAATGCTTAAAAAATCATAACTTTATAATAACTCATTACAATGCATAACTAAATAATGCTTAATTTTTACATTGTTGCAGCTATGTCATAAAACTAATCTATTCCTTTATATATTATGCAATTATAACATGGTTTTGCACAGGAAATGACGTTTTTTAAAAATAAAACAACTCTCAGCGATTGATGAACCAGAAACATTTTCCGCTCAATGAAAGCAAAACAATTGACACGAAATCAATTACAGCAGCAAAAGGGGCCATTAATATTACACTTAAACTGTTAAATTGTCTCTATAAATGTTTAACTTATAATAACTAAATAATTTATAGCTAAACTCATGACTAAATAATGCTCGAAAACGCTTTTAACTTGAAAAAGTTAAACTTTATAATAACTAAATAACTTATGACTAAACGTAACTCATAACTACCCATAACTAATCAATGCTTATCTTGTACGTTGTTACATCTATGTCATAAAAGTAATTCATTCATTTAGACATTACACAATTAGAACATGGTTTTGTACAGGAAATGACGGTTTTTTTTAATAAAGCAACTCTCAGCAATTGATGAATCAGAAACATTTTCCGCCTAATGAAAGCAAAACAATTGAAACGAAATCAATTGAAGCAGCAAAAGAGGCTATTAATATTGCACTTAAACTGATAAATTGTCTCCGAAAAAGCACAAAGGAACGAAATTATCGAAGCGAATTTAAATTTTAGGAGCAATAACTTTTCATTTACTGTCATTCTCCACTTCTCGACTCTCAAGAGGACGGCAACAGATATTGTAATTTCACATTCCCGGAACTAATCCATTTGGCTGGCTGCCATTAGCAGGATGGACAATACAACTCCTTTCTTTCCTGAAGAAACGCCATGCGGATAATGTAATGAGCCAAAACTCCCTGTCCCGGAAAGAAATGTTAATCATTTCCCCCGTTGATTCTGGAAATAAATAAATATTTATCGAGACAATTCGATGTCAGTCAATTTAATTTGAATCGAAAACCGTTACAAAACGATGTTTAGTGTTTCAATGATGTGATTAAAGTGCCCCCTCCTTCTCCCCCGCTCTCCGGTTTTTCAAGGAAACTCGGAGGAAGTCTTTCAAACGCTTTTGAGTATCACAAAATCGGAGGATAAATAGGATCTTGTCGAACAATGACGGAAAATTAAGAAAAGGTAAACAATTAGGACAAATAGCGCAAAGTAAAATAAATAGAGAAATTCTAAACCTGCGCTAAAACAGTGCAAAGAATGAGGATAAAACGAAAATTTTAATACTATTATGCATTCAACCAATAAATGAACTGATTGATCAGTAGATATATATATAGATAGGGTGAAACAAACAAATTTATAAAAAAATATTTAAACATATAAATTATTAAAAAAAATTTTATTTGTTCAATTATGCGTATTGTAATTTAGTTACAGGTCGTCAGCTTAAGGAAAAACGATGAAAAAGGGGCAAATATTTGATGATTTAGGCATGTATCTTTCCAGAAAATATGTTCATTTACTATAGTATCACGTGGGGACAGTTTTGCGCTGTTTGAAAACAGGGTAAATCATATAAATGAAATAAAAGTTGTATTGTGTAACGCAATTCCCAGAGAAAATACAGAGAAGCCCGCTTCGGGCTTTATCTGTCGGTTCGGTTAAAAGAATAGAGAGAACTGGAATATCGGTTAAAAGAATATCCCACTAGTATAATACATTTTCAATGTACCAAACCGTAGTAATGCATTATTTTCATCCCGGATAATAGAATGTCCCTTTTTTTTAAATATTTTTTTCTGTAATTAAAAATGTACTGACTGAAATGTAATGACTGTAATTAAAAATTTCTTGACAATGCTTTACTTCTTGGGCCCGGGGGGAAAAAACTGATAAAGCATGACCTTCACCGCACACAAATAGCATATGGGAAGTAAGTAGGAATAAAAAATTGAGTGCGAATGGGAGACATTAATGGTCCATTAAAAAAATAAAATTCAAAGGAGGTGTAAATTACGTATATTACGTACTTCTCCAAACATCAAATACTGAAAACGGATGTAATGCTAGGTTTAAACAAGAAATTTCGATTACGGGGCTTGGAAATGTATAAAGGTTCCTTTGTGGGGATAAAAGAAAGAAATAGCTGGAGGACGAAAATGTGTAAAACAATACAAATACTACATTTGTGCACATCTGTAACATAACAAGATTTCCAGAGATTATGCATATCAAAATAATTTGAAAGACATCATTACAGCTTGGCTGAGAGGGGGGGGATTTGCGTAGTTACATAATTGCTATTGTCTTAGAGTTACTAGATTCAACCGTTACAATAGAAGACAATTTTCTCTAAAACTGACTATTATGGATGGCAAATTTTAATGCGGTGATAAAGAGCTTTTTTCTTGCTTTTATTTAGACATTAAAACACGGTACATTTTTCGCAAAAAAAAAGAAAGAAATCTATGTATACTTATATGCATTTTCTAAATTAAGTGTTTTAAGTAAGGCCCAAGAAACAGAATATTAAACTGCAATATACGAAATCAATATTTGCATAAGATATGGTTATGTTATTTACTTATGTCACAGTACTTACACCCCAAATTGATACTTGAGTTATGACAAAAAGAAATGCACGAAGCCCAATTATAAGTCACATGAATCGTTAAACAATTGAATAACACCGAAGTGAGGAAATGTCTGAGGTAAGAAATAACTTCGGATCAGTTTCTATATTTAAAGCACTAAAAGTAGTGAACCTTAAATTGAGCGCCTGAAAACATTTAAATTCCAATTTATACTCGTATTTTTGTATGCAATATTTTATAACAGAAAGTTTTTACTTTTGCAACACTTATAGAGAAAACATTTTACAATCTTAGTAAAAAAAATATTATTAATATCTTCATACAGATGCGTTAAAGCAGAGTTAATAAAAATATCTATGAATGAATCAGTTTTCATCGTTTTACGTATTCGTACCATTCTTGGTCCAAAAGCATCTAATTGAATTTCAAAACAGTCGCCTGTAAATTCTTAAAATAATTTTTATTGAATTTTATGAAATTTATTATTGGTGTTTTACTTGCATCACACCAAACATTAAGTTTAAATTTTATATTTGAAGAAGACAATAATTTGTTTTAATGATATCAACCTTGTTAAGCGTACTGACATGAAACACAGAGCGTAAAAAATATTACTAGCTGTAAACTAGGTCCGTATTAACAGAATAATGATCTAAAATCATTTCTAACCAGTACACATTTTATCTTGGTCAGCAAAACGGAACGAAATGGTTGAATTATTTCACTAGCGTTCTTCTCACAAATACGTGTAGATATAGATCAATCCAGAATGAAGCTGTAGCCAAGGCTACTTTGAAGGCTCGTCACGATTTTCGGATAAGAATTTTCTCATTTTTTGGGTTTATTTTTCTATATTCGCGTGGAAGCAAGTTAAATCTCGAGGTAGCCTCACCAGCTTGATTCCCAATTACTACAGCTTTCAGCGAAAAACTGTTTCCAAGTCGGTCGTGGGATTCTTTTCGAGAGAATGGTTCCCAATAAGAACGTGGTTGCCCAATAATCACGATGTGCCTATTCAAAAGTATTTGACGTAAACTCTTTTTATGTACTATTTCATCATATATATGTTTATAGTATCATTTAGTAACTTTTTTTCTCCTATATCTTTTATGAAAATTAAAGTCGATACGACAGCAGTTAAAAAAGTAAAGTAAAAAAATATTAAGTACTTACTACTGTAAAAATACACTCTTAAAAGTTTTCGATACAAAGTTTTAATTTATGACTTCTGGTATGTGCAATTTAACATGATTAACACTGTAAAAAATAGAAGATATTGAATTTATTTCTCGGAAGTTGCATGATTATTTAGCAATAGATTGAAGATTACTTCAAACTTCACAGTTTCAACGAAAATTAGTCTGGGAAACATATCAGCTCATGAACTGGGTTTTTAACTAAAGCTAAAACTTTCATTAATATGATTTTAATATGTGTGTGCAAGAACCTAATGGTATGGTTTAATGCGTTTTTCAACTCGTTTATTGATAATCGATCGGTTTAATTTTACGAGCTTGACTAGCGTAAGAGTTCTAACATCAAACATTACTAAAATATACACTGTAGACACTCTCAAAAAAATCTTTAAAATAATATGTTTAATTTTCATTCGCGTTGACTGTGCAGAAACATAAAAAACTAATACTTTAAAAAAGTAATAGAAAGAAATACGTATTATTAGCAAAAAGTTGAGCACAATAGTTTAAAAAGTACTCTCTATTTCTGCGGTGTTGTTAACCCAACTGAAACGGAAGCTTAAGCAACCAGCTTTGCGTAGTTGATTTGGAGATAAACATATATATATATATATATATATATATATATATATATATATATATATATATATATATATGTATATATATATATATATGTATATATATATATATATGTATATATATATATATATATGTATATATATATATATATATATATATATATATATATATATATATATATATATATATATATATATATATATATATATATATATATATATATATATATATATATATATATATATATATGTGAAATAGAGTTAACTAAAATTTGTTGGATTTCATTAAGTTTTAGGGGTCGCTACCAGGCTTTAAATTTTATAAAAAATGTTAAAATTTAACATAATTTTCATTAGTAATTTTTAATATTATAGAAAAACCTTACATCACTTAACATTTTATTTTATGCCTGGAAGACTAAAATAACCACACAACTCCTCAATTCCGGTATAGACCCCCCCCCTTTCCCACCAACTTGAAGAGCCTGTCACTACTTGTCAGTGTAGTAGCTGTCTATGATCAGTGCAGGTGTGTGCAGATAGTCTAACCTTGAAAAACAGTGTATTTCACTTATATTACAAAGAGTGATTTATTTTCTGTGTTTTTTTTACTATGAATCTAATACGTTTCGTAAGTAAGTGTTTTTATTTGTGGGAATTATAAACAACAAACTATATAATAAATTAATAAATTTAAATAGACTGGAAGGTTATGTTACTTGTTTTGACTGTTTTTTACAGCCTTCAGATGAATGTATTTAGGCCTAGGACTCTCAATTTTTGATGTTCATAATTTTATTACTGTTATTTATGGCAAACTGTAAAGTTCTTGTAGTTTCTATAAAAAAACAGATGAAAATACAGCTAGTAGAGGTCAAATTTCTTAAACATTAAATCAAACCAAACTATCTTCTAAACGTGAAACTATTTTTTTATTACAAAGAAAAGTAAAAGCAAACAATCCGTGAAGCTGCTCATTGGACTTCCAAAGATGTTTTTTAAATTTGGAATAAACAGCTTCTCTGTATTCCAAAACTTGAGTCTAGTGAGAGTGAAAAAAATTGCATCCGCAGGTTATGAATTATTCCTTTCATGGGGTTTACTCAATAAGGTAAAGAGTATGAGTTTCGACACAACCACATCTAATACCGGGTCCCGAAAAGGGACTTGTATTCATTCTACTTGGGGAGAAAATGGACAAGGAAATGCTCTAACTAGCATTTAGGCATCACATTATGGAAATTATGCTGGCATCAGTTGTTCAAAATGAAATTGGGCCTTCGCCTGAGCCAGATAATTTATTATTCAAAAGATTTCAGAAAAACTGGCAATTAATCAATAAAGAATTACGACGTTAGAAACTGATGAAGAATTTATTGAAAAGCTCCAAGATGTGAAAGATGAAATAATCAATTTTGCTATGAAACAATTGACAGAAAATCAGCCCAAAGATGATTACAATTAACTCTTACAACTAAGCATTGTATTTTTGGGAGGAGAACTAGAAAATGGCGTGTCATTTAAAAAGCTTGCAGGTCTTCACCGAGCAGGTTGGATTTCAAAGTCTATTTATTCTCTGAAAATATTCTTGTTTCGAGAATAATTCAGGTAGTCTCCGACTGCCGGCTTACGAAAAGAGCCTGGCAGTCATTCTACGGCAGTTGGTAGATAGATAGAACATGAGGAGAAAGGTTTGCAAGAAATATTTATTTTTACAGTCTTAATCCATATTAAGTATTAGTTACAAGCTCCATCCGCTTGTTCAGCCCCAAGAAACGTCTTAGAACTCCTCAGAGATTAAAAGAAGTATGAGGATGTGAACCATGTCATACACTGCGATTCAAAAGTTTAGACAAATGGCAAATACAGGGTGTCCACTCCAATCGTGGACCAATAGCTAATTTCTAAACCGTTAGAGATAAGCATATAGTTTATTTGGGAAAAAATCTCCAAATTACGAAAGGAATTTTGGGTCTATTCAATGTTTTTCAAAAAATCAAATTTTGAAAGAGTTACGAAATTTAAATTTTTATACAGCCCCCCAGTCCTATCAATCATATTTAGTAAAATATTCTTGACACTATAACGTTTAAAACTAAAAAAAAATCACTCTTCTACCACAAAAATTGACCGAGTTATGACGTTTTGAAAAATCAAGATTTTGAAGGATTTCGCATACGGTCCCTCAAGCGATCTCTCGATGACGTCGTGAAATCATTCAAAATCTTGATTTTTCAAAACGTCATAACTCGGTCAATTTTTGTCGTAGAAGAGTGATTTTTTTTTAGTTTTAAACGTTATACTGTCAAGAATATTTTACTAAATATGATTGATAGGACTGGGGGGCTGTATAAAAATTTAAATTTCGTAACTCTTTCAAAATTTGATTTTTTGAAAAACATTGAATAGACCCAAAATTCCTTTCAAAATTTGGAGATTTTTTTCTAAATAAACTATATGCTTATCTCTAACGGTTTAGAAATTAGCTATTGGTCCACGATTGGAGTGGACACCCTGTATAGTATGAATAAAAAGAAAACTATCCAACGAAATGCTTTCAAATTTCTACTGCAGGCACACAATATGATCCCAAATACGTGTCTGGAGTTCTTAAAAATATAACTGGAACCAAATTTTGGACATTGCAAAAGACATTTTTTTTTCATTGTTGCAAAAGTATAGACAATGGTTAGATTTTATCCAAGTATCCCTTGAAATGTGATTGGTGGAGGAAAGGGGGGACTCTGTTATTCGAAAATAAAGTGCAGAGATTGCTGAATAAATAATCAAAATCTCAAAAGCTCTGTAGTTCTCGTGTACAGAAGACGAGAAAGTTTGGAAGCCGAAATTTGAAAATGAACCTACTTTATTAATTTTTTGTCTTTTAAATCGGCTCTAGTATGGTAGTACATTTTTTTTACTTTGTAGAGAGCAAATTCAGACATGCGTATCGATCAAAAAGGCCAAGAAAAATTATATTGCTTAAGGATGAAGGAATTGAAAAAACGGCCCGAACTGACAATTCGCCCCTTAATCCTACAAAACTTCAACTTGGGTCGAAAACAGCACGTGACAGCATAAGTAGATGAACAACTGAATCGGAATGCATAAAAAAAAACAAAGAATTGTGCTAGAGCCTTTTCGGACCGAGTGTCCCAAATAACCCAGATTTTAATGGTAAAAGCAGCACAGCATATGATCATTGGATATTTCTCAAGTACCGCGAAAAGAATTATAATCCATCTAGGCCATCCCAATTTTAATAATTTTTATCAAAGAAAGTACCATTCATTTTTTAGTCACGATGATACATATGCTGCTTTTCACATTAAAATCTGGCTTATTTGGGACACTCGGTCCGAAAAGGCTCTAGCACAATTCTTTGTTTTTTTTTATGCATTCCGATTCAGTTGTTCATCTACTTATGCTGTCACGTGCTGTTTTTGACCCAAGTTGAAGTTTTGTAGGATTAAGGGGCGAATTGTCAGTTCGAGCCTTTTTTTCAATTCCTTCATCATTAAGAAATATAATTTTTCTTGGCCTTTTTGATCGATACGCATGTCTGAATTTGCTCTCCACAAAGTAAAAAATAATGTACTACCATACTAGAGCTGATTTAAAAGACAAAAAAATTAATAAAGTAGGTTCATTTTCAAATTTCGGCTTCCAAACTTTCTCGTCTTCTGTACACGAGAACTACAGAGCTTTTGAGATTTTGATTATTTATTCAGCAATCTCTGCACTTTATCTTCGAATAATAGAGTCCCGCCTTTCCTCCACCAATCACATTTCAAGGGATATTTGCATAAAATCTGACTATTGTCTATACTTTTGCAACAATGAAAAAAAATGTCTTTTGCAATGTCCAAAATTTGGTCCCAGTTACATTTTTAAGAACTCCAAACAAGTATTTGCGACCATATTGTGTACCTGCAGTAGAAATTTGAAAGCATATCGTTGAATAGTTTTCTTTTTATTCATACTATATTTACCATTTGTCTAAACTTTTGAATCGCAGTGTAGCTAGAAAAGCAACAAATAAAGTATGTGGCCATTTATGGTATGTCTCAAAGAAACTTATTGCCTTATCAATTTTTGACTACAAAGTGGGAAATGAAACTAAGAAGAAAATGGTAGAAGGAGCTGATTTTTTCCCAAAAAGAATTAATGTAGAGATTGAAAACATTGGTAATAAAAATCTAGAAAATTTTGTCACTAGTAAACCAAACGATTGTTTTTTTACTACCAGATTAAGCGCAGATTTCCTCAGAAAAAAGTTAAAGACTGGATTAAAGACAAGGAATATATTCAAAGTAAGGAGATAGTAACAAAATCTAAGGTAGGCAATGATACAGCAGAGAGCGGGGTGTCCTTAATCTAAGAGTACAACAAAATACTGACCATAGATGAAGATCAGAAGCAGTATATTTTGTTTCTTGTGAAGTCCTTCAGAAAAAAGTTCCCGAACTACTAAAAAAACAACTTTGCTGTCTGCATAATGACTTCTTTACGTGTTAATTCTGCATCAAAGTCTTTTTGAGGACTCTAAACAACTAATATAAACTTGTATTAATTCTGTAATGAGTTTTTTAAAAATTGTGACAATCAAAGAGATTTTGTAAAAATCTGTGTTTTTCGTCCAATTTTCCTCTTGTTTTTTCACATCTCAAAAGTGAATTGTAACACATAAATGATACAAAATTAGCTTTGGGTAAAATATATGGACCTTAAAATCTCATTTTAGTTTTTATTATGTAAAAGAATAAAATCTTATAATAAATACTATTTTTTTTTAAATAATCACTTTTTGGGAAAATGTTAGATTTTTAAATCTCTAATAGTGACCTTTAAATTTTTCTCAAAAAATCTCAAAAAATTAAATGAAGATTTTCTTATTAGGTAGAACAAAATGGGAGGGTGTCCCAAAGGAAAAGAAACAAAAAATTTTTTTGGGTCTTTTAAGCATCACCCTAATATATATATATGTATATATATGTATATAGATATATATATATATATATATATATATATATATATATATATATATATACATATACATATATATATATATATATATATATATATATATATATATATATATATATATATATATATATATATATATATATATATATATATATATATATTATATATATATATATATATATATATATATATATATATATATATATATATTAGGGTAATCGATAGCCTAAATTTTAAGTTTAGAGCTGTCTTTCAAGTAAGTAAAAGTATTCATGAACTATTTTCTATTTTTATAATTGTTATATTTTTATATTGTGTACAGTGTACACAGTATATTATAATAATAATAAAAATACCTTTCTTATTGTTATATCTAATGCCGATAAAAAGTGATTTCAGATGTAGTGTTCTCCGTTGTATTTTACTCCTAAATAAAATAAATGTCTTGAATTATTTTAACAGAATGTAGTTAGCTAAGAGAAGGTAATGCATAAATAATACTTAACCTCCTTCTTAATGCATTATTTTTTGAATCAAATTTTGCGTTGTTTTCGCAATGTTAATTTCTATAACAAATCCTTTGTTGTAGTAGACTAAATTAAGATAAAAATAAACTTTGTTGTAATAGACTAGTGTACATAAGGAACGGATTATATTGATTTTAAGAGCAAGAACTTACAAGTATATGCAAAACGACCTAAATTTATTTTCCAAGAACTCCTTACGTAAACATTAAGATGTGTAAAGCTTCAATACTACCGGAATTTTATTTCTTGTAATAAAAGCTGGATAACACAAAATTGTGTTTGCTGAAAGAATCATTGATTAGTCCGATGTGTCCTCTACATTTTAAACCTCTTCTGCACATCATGACTCTGAGGTCACATCCAATTTCATAATTATATTTTCCTCTAGGAGCATTAGTTTCCGTCATAGTCACAAACCTATTTTTAAAATAAATAAACAAATAAATAAATAAAGCAATAACAGGGGGGACCGCGTATAATTCATGCACTTTTTACATTTACATTTTTCAAATTCTTTTTAGTAATATTACGAACTTAATAAATTTTAATGTAATAATATTATTACATTAAATTTATGGCATGTTACATATCGCTTATTACTATTTTCCTATAAAATACTGACTCCAAAAGCTATTCTGACGTAGTTTTTTTTTTTCAAAAATGAGAATATTAAAATTACTTTTCAAATTTTATCAGCTTGACCCAATTGGGTCAAGTTTACTCCCAAATAAATAATTTTGCGCTGGTGTAACAAAAAACCAAATAATATTTTAAGAGTTGTTTTTAAAGAAGAGTCTCATAAAATATTTGAAGTACTACCAAACATGTTATAAAGTCTTGGTATTACTTCGAGAGGTTCAGGGTTACGTGATAAACGTAAATCTTACTCACAGCTAATATAAGCGTAAGAATGGATATATGCTCTCCGAAATATGAAATTTTCGTATATTTAAAGAGAAATTACTTTTCTTTGAGTTGTTTTTTTCATTTTTAAGCATTTCTAGGGAAAAAACACACTTAAAAACTTAGAAGTTACCTTATAACACTATTAACTTGACCCAAGCGCGATGAACCCAAAAAGCACTTTTATCTCAAAAACGGTGCAACATTAGCTGTGAATATAAGCAACTTTTCTTAGGTAAAATCATGCCTCCTAGTCAAGGAATACAGTATCGTCTAGCTTAATATTATATAATGACCTAATCATCCTATTTTACAGCTGACAGAGAACGATAAAAATTAACTTTGATGCACAAAAAACTATAACATCTGAATAGCTGTGAAACAAAAAAAAAAAAAAAAGACAGGTTTAAATTTAGAGTATACACCTGTTCCTTATAAACCGCTAACGATAAATTAATTTTTTCTAAAAAAAAAAATCATTGTCATAATTAATGCATCCCAAATTATTGTAATCTCTATTTTGCTTCTATACATTTTTATGTTTTAAAATTCTGAAAATTATTCAGAACTTTTCTTCCATTTAAGCGAATTATGAGAAAATAGTTTAATACCTAAGTCCTCTGTAGGAACTCTTTTTTCGTGTTCAGGAGACCTGAGCTGGTGTTTTATTTATTATAAACATTGTAGACGCAGAATATGGCTTACAATATTGGATTTCTGTTGAATAAATATCGGTGATGTGGCTTGATTGTGGAAAACAAACAATAAAATGAGGAAAACTAAATTTCTGGATTCCGTAGGATATTTGTTTCAAGATTCCAGCTTTAGATGCTTTTTATACCTGCTTTAACGGATAAAAAGTAAAAACTTGTGTTGTGGTCTTTTAATAATTTAACTTTTTAGCTCCTAAAAATACGAGATTTATGTGATGAAAATGATGGCGTCTTCTTAAAAGATGCTAAAGAAAAGATGCTAAATGACATATATCCCTTTGATAACCGAGTGGAATGCGGTTATCAACAGAATCATTTTCATCTATTTCGTGTAACTGCATTTCAAAAATTTTGTTCAATATCATGATTTTTGTACATCTGTGAAAATTGTGCAGTTAGAGTGTTCCTTACTTAAGAGGTTTAAATTTTGTTATTGAAGCCTGGAAAGCTCTGAAAGTACCAAATTGAGATGTGAAAATTATCAGTTAACTATGTAAGCAAAGAGAACATCAAAAAAAATTCAGAAGTACAGGTTGTGTAAAAAAAAAACTTTATCAGTAAAATCGCTAAAAATTAGAAATGTAATTATACACTTCATACGTTTATTTCTACCAAGTGGTAAGTTACTTTGATGAAAATTATCGGCTAAACCAAACTGAATAATATTCAATACAGGTCATTTTTGCAAATTAAAGGTAGCAGTTCTTGCAGTTTTGACATAATCACTTTACCATGAATAAAAATAGCAGTAGATATATTTGTTACCAAGGTAAGTAGATGAATTAAATGATAAAAGTAAATTATAAGGACTGAAATCATTTAAAAACAAAATAAACAACTGCTTCTTCTTACCTAACATTGCTTCTGAATGTAACATAAATCTGAAACTTTATTTGACACATTATATTTTGACACAAATTATCTCAGTACATTTGCCTTCTGATAAAGAGATAGATTAGAAAAATCAGTTCAGCCGCAAGTTAATTCTATTTTGGTAATGATATTTACAAGATTTTAGATGAGGTGCATTGGCATTATGTTTCATTAAGGAATAATGACTTGCCACCTCATATTTACACGTATGGTCTGCTAATTTCCCTTCACTTTTATTAGCCATTAGCACGTTCTAGCAGTAATTAGTCAACCGAAGTACCTTCCAATCATATTGCTACAGCATTAAGTAATAGAATTAGAACTAAACCTATTAACGGCGTTTAAATCGAGAATGCCCGTATTAGAATTCTAGCTCCACTGCAATTTCGCCGCGCTTGAACCGACAAGTTTAATTTCTGACGATTCTAGGCTGAAAGCCTAAAAGTTATTGAGCGTCCATTAGTTTAATTGAATTCTCTCAAAACAAAGCATTTTGACTGAGTGATATTTCCTCCGATTCACTGAATTTAAGCAGTGTTTTTTTTTGTGGCTGGTTCACTTCATTTAAAAGCGTATTTTCTTTTCAATTATTTTACTCAAAAATATGTCAGACCTTTTTTTGCAGGAAAAAGCGAAAATCTCCTTAAAATTGCTCTAAACATATTTACTTAAATATTGTTATAAATATATAATGTTAATGCAAAAACTTTTAAAGTTCTGCATTTACTGTGGTGTCCATTCATTTTCATGTATGAATGCAATTTAATAACGTAAAGCAGCGTCGACAATTATGATGGCTTATAGTGATGATTTTATGACATTGCAATAACTATCTGATTTTGACAAACACAAAATATCTTGAACAAAAAATATTATTTTACATAAACTATATAAGCACATAATAGTATATGATCTCAAACAATTTGTTCGCATATTCGTGTGATTAGCAGCTATTGAATAATCACAAAGAATGCGGAACATGTTATACTTCTATTTTTCTATGTAAGAGCAAAACTTTAAAAGAAAAAGACAATCCTAAAACATTTTAAGGGACGAAGTTTGTGTTTAAGCGTGGAATGTGATTTGAAATCAGGAAAGGTACTAATCAATATATTTGATCAAGAGAGCCAGTTTTTTGACTCTCTTTGCTCTATAAGAGATTTTTTATCTCCAACTCGGATACTTTCGTATTCCATGCTGATCAGTACATAATAAGCACGAAACTGCAGTCCATGGATCGAAATAACCGAGTTGGCGGTGTATTGCATGTTCCTGCCTTAGCCCTTGCTTAGAGGCGGTTACTCACTGCTTAACATAAAGTATAATGTTTATCTGAACCATTTTCTATGAATAAAATAACTTTTCATAAGTTCATAGATCTGATTAAACTTTGAATTTTTGTTGCTGTATAAAAAAGAAATGACGTGCATAGCAAGAAGGAACAGAAAACACGCAATAGCAGGACCGGAACAGTTGAGTGGGGAAAATATGTGCTCTCAGACTAGGTAAGAAATGTTAAATTTTTAGCACTATCAGATAATACCTATTTCCTCTGAAGGCGAGATGAAACTTTTTTGTCAAAACTGGCTTTTTGCTTGTTATTATTTTGGAAAATTGCAAAACTTACTGTTACCGAAACAGTTAGGTGCTAAAAGGCTGTGTATTTGTACCACCTATAAAACATATAGTATTAAATTGACCGAATAACACCTTTCTGAATTTTTTAGGTATAATTTTCTAACCTGATTTTTTGGGCTTTCTAAAACGTCAACATCGTTTAGCTTTTTTATTGTATATTCTCAGAAAAACCTATCTAGTCACTGATATTTATTGTTTCGATAAGACCTTTAATGATTTGTTTTCTTTTTTCATCTTCAGTTTGTACTTTGGTGCTGAATGTCAAGTGGTGTCCTTTAAATTAAAGAAACAAACAACCTTTTTTTCGTAAGGACAGTGCGCACGAAAGAGTGGTGAAGCGTTGGAAGAAAGGTGAATGAAAAATAAGAATTTTCTAAATGAGTCTATTTTGAGATTTTGAGACAGTTAGATGGTAACAATATTCTTTTTTCCAAATCCACATTTATTTTTTTAAATGAACTATTCAGAAAAGTAGAAGAAATTTAATGAACGCAAGTATACTTCCTTTAGTTGAAATTTATTTCTTCTTTCTTTGTTTTCTCAAAATCATGTTTTTGAACTTTTCTTTCACGTAAACAACTCTACTCAGAAAAGTATTTACTTTATATACTTCCAACTTTGCAAATATGATAATTCATTATATTGATGTGAGATAAAGCTCTAAAAGCTAATGTACATGTAATATGCGAGTTTTAAAGAAGTGATTAAACAATGGTGAACTAAAGTTAGTTGTTAAAATTCACGTTCATCGGAGAGAAATTTTAAAAATTCAGCAATAAACCATATTTTGAGTTAATTGCTTTCAATTTTGGATGTTAATATCATTCAGCGGTATCTGAAGAAGAGATAGACATACGTTTTTATAAATGAAAAGTAAATACACTGGAAGTGTTAAGGAAATGGCTTGTTTTTACAGAAAAAAGTTACTTTTACTACTAAAAAGAAGATGAAAGTTTTTTTACACAAATAAATTGCCAAAATACGTTATTTATGTCACATTACATAACCTTTTTACGCTTTAGAAAGGTGTAATGATTATTGAAGAAGAAAATGTGCGCCTACATTGTAGAGTAGAAAGTATTGCTTTATTTAAACAAATAAGAACGAAAAGGATCAAGGCAAGAATTCAGTAAAAAGCTCACTGCACAATGAAGAAAAGCTAAGCTTTTGAACCTTCAAACGTGAATTTACTTCACCCATAGGGTAGTTTTCGATTTTTCAATTTTATTTTTATATGATAGGGCAACAGACATGAACATCAACGGCGAAAAAATTTTTGCGCTGCGACAAGTAGTTTTTTTTAAATAATTTTTAAATTTCAAGCGGTTGTGACGTCACTGGGCATTCGTTGGCGCTTTTGAACTTTCCACTAAGGCGAAGAAAGAGCGAGAAGCTTTAGATGCGAGGAGCTCGAGAAACCGGTTTCTCCGGCTTCCGCACTGTTGTTCGCTCTGCACTGCCGTAATTTTTTTTTTCTCGCCAAGTGATGCGTTCTAAAAATTTGACTACGGATATTTGCCAAAAAATATCAAAACAATCACCCCTAGCAGGGTATTGGAGTGCTCTTTGATAAATCCAGTTTTAAATAGTGAATTAGTAGACTTTAAGGTATTGATTACGGAAGGAGAAAATCCCGCAATGAAACGATAATATAGCAAAAATCCAATTTTTATGGATGAAAGGCTGAAAGTTACTGCCCTCTGACATCACGGGTTTCGGTTTCAAGGCGCGCTTTTTTTGCGCGTGGGTTTTTAAAAAAATCATTAAGAATCAACCGTTGTGTTTTAAAATTCGGCAATGGTGAATTTTTGTGTTTTGTAAGCCTCTTAACAATATCTAGTAGTTAAAAAAGGGATATTCAGTAGGTCACAACTACCCTATTAACGCCTGACATTTTTTTTCCAAAGACATTTTGTATACTGGTTACAAATAGTGTTTAATGGACAAGAAAAATAATAGAAAAAATATTATGTAAAAAATAATTTTTTTTTTATTAAGGAAAGAGAAATCGTCTCTTAAAAGTTACGATAGAGACCCCAAAGTTAGAGACCATACGTTTTTTACTAAAATTTTTTTCTGCCTTCGATATTATACAGGGTGTCCACTCCAATCGTGGACCAATAGCTAATTTCTAAACCGTTAGAGATAAGCATATAGTTTATTTAGGAAAAAATCTCCAAATTACGAAATGAATTTTGGGTCTATTCAATGTTTTTCAAAAAATCAAATTTTGAAAGAGTTACGAAATTTAAATTTTTATACAGCCCCCCAGTCCTATCAATCATATTTAGTAAAACATTTTTGACACTGTAACGTTTAAAACAAAAAAAAATCACTCTTCTACCACAAAAATTGACCGAGTTATGACGTTTTGAAAAATCAAGATTTTGAAGGATTTCGCATACGGTCCCTTAAGCGATCTCTCGATGACGTCATGAAATAATGCAAAATCTTGATTTTTCAAAACGTCATAACTCGGTCAATTTTTGTGGTAGAAGAGTGATTTTTTTTTGTTTTAAACGTTACAGTGTCAAGAATGTTTTACTAAATATGATTGATAGGACTGGGGGGCTGTATAAAAATTTAAATTTCGTAACTCTTTCAAAATTTGATTTTTTGAAAAACATTGAATTGACCCAAAATTATTTTCGTAATTTGTAGAGTTTTTCCTAAATAAACTATATGCCTATCTCTAACGGTTTAGAAATTAGCTATTGGTCCACGATTGGAGTGGACACCCTGTATTTAGAAAGACATTTTATAAGAAGAAATAAAATCAGCAATTAACATAAACTGGGAAGCTGGGAATAACTTCGAAAACTTAGCTTTTATTCTTGAGATTGTAAACGATGTCATTTTTGATAAAAGTCATATTGAAACTGCTACAGAACACACTTTACAATAGTTATGTGCTGCAATCTGTTAATAACGGATTGAAATAATACTAAGGTACTAATTGAACACTATTATTTGGTTGAAATGTTCATTTTGGGGAAATTGCGACCTTTTTTTGGACCGTCCCTAAAAAGGGACGCTAGGCATTAATGGGTTAAAACACTCTATAGGTTGATGTTTCGCCATTCTTCTCCGTGCACTTCTTTTGGAATTTCCGCTGTATGATAAACCTCGATAGAATTTAGATAAAATGATACAGAATCCATGCTCAATTACATTCAATAGAAATAAAAAGTATGATAAAATGTTCATTTGTAAGAGACCTGCAGTTTTTAGAGATTAAGTTTTCTCTCTTTGTCAATAGTTGTTTACTATTGTGGGAGCACAGTCGTTTTGGCTATAGATCCAGTTCATTAGTGACTACCTTTTCGGCACCGCTATTATTTATAACACATTGTTTGCTGAAAATAATAAAATTAAAACGAATATATAGCAAGAGCAACACATTTTTTTAATTGTAGAATAGTTTATATTTTTGAGCATGTATAGATTTTATGAATCTTCGTACTGTTAAAGGGCTGTAAGGCTGTTAAACTGGAATTGCAGTATAATACTTTTCACACAGACTTTGAACTACTTTTGCCCAAGTACATCTAAAAAACCATTTTTTCATGCTTCGTAAACAATTGTAAGGTAAATAAACTTCAAAGTTTATTAGGTGAGTTCAACGACAATACTGACGAGCGAGTTCTTTACAATAATGCATGTTATGTTCATTAATTTGATACTGCTACCAGTATAAAATAGTTGACAAGCAGATATATCTTCAACATCCCTGCAAAAGTATTTGACGCATTAAAAAAGCGGGAATATTCCTTGGAAGTTTTATCAAGCATATTTTCACGTCTTGTATTTAGAAAAACGGAAAAGGTCGTGGATGCATGGGTTTAAAAAAATGAAAATGAAATTCGTAAAATATTACAATTAAATATGTTTTTTGTGTTTATAAATTCGAAATGTCTAATACTCTACATGTAAAAAAGAAAAGAAAAGAAAATAGCATTTTCTTTTTTTTTTGACGGCTTTTTTTCCACTTTTAAAAAGCTAGTTTTGTCATTAAATTGATTACTTTTATGGTATTTATTGTTTTGTATAGCTTTTCACGCTTCAAAAAATGTCAAAATATTTTCGCACCGTGCAAAAAAAAAAAAAAAAAGCTATATTTATGTAATGCAGTATATATGTCTTCAGAAAAAAATAAAGAACAAAAAGGCTGACTGCGGCTGCTTTAGTCCTTTCTTTTGCTTCTCTTTTCGTATTGACATAATATACATAAAAGAATAGCAGAGCCGGTCTACCACTACAGCTAGTAAGCAACAAAGACCTCTTTGCCGTCTAAATGCACTTTGTCACCCAGCGATCTAAATACATGGCAAAGAAAACACATTTAACAGATTAATTTTTGCCATTACACTTATTATCACGCTAAGCTGTTTACCACTATTTGTTTAGAGGTGCAAAATTTTAAAATAAGAACTTCTATTACAATGAATGTAGACATAGCGCTAATGGTTTGCCTATTTTATTTAACTTCAAAACCTGCAGTGAAAAAGTGTTTTTAATATACTAATGCAATGCGTGACGCTTCGGCATAATGTCAAAATCGTTTGGTATAAGTAATGAATTTTTCTCTTTTGTATGGATATTTCTTTCAATAATTAAATTTTGTATTTAATCAGTAAAGCAACATGTAAAAATTTTTGCCGAAGAAGTATATTTCCAAAAGAAAGATGATGCTAAATATCTTCATGCTTCAGAAATTTGCAGGTTTTGTGAAAATATCGTTGAATATCCAAATAATACTGATTGATTATTATTTAACTTTATGTTTTTCTTTATTAGATAGCGGTCATACTCTGATTTTTTAAAGCAATTTAATGATGGCAAAAACAGGTGAGATTTTTTTTCTCTCGCAGACCAGCTTGAACACTTTTTTTGAATAAGTTTAATTACCAATTCAAATTTTATTCATTAGATTCGATAAAAAAATGAAATAAGAACATTAATTTGCATTTAGGATTTCGTGAATGACAATCAACTTAAGAGCGTCAAATAAATTCGCGTCAACTGACAACACACTTACTGCCTGATGTTCTTCAGAAAATGCTAGGTGGTATTCTTTATAGAATAGCTTTACAAAACACAAATTATTGGATGGTATGCTTTCAAACTCTAACTTGTAGCGTAATTTAAAAATGTAACAATTTTTAACAGTGAGACATGTTGACCAGCACATTTTAAATTACCTTAAGGTTAAGGTCTTAGTAGAAATAACTTTATTTGCATTTGCTGTCAATATTTTAGAATTATATTTGGAATGTAGGGATATGTGTCCCAATAAAAAGGAAGGAATGGGACACACTTATTCCACTGAAATCTCTCCTGGTACTTTTTATGTAGGGGAGAGGGGTTCACATGTGAACAAAAATGACATTCTTGTATATTTTTATTATTAATTTGAGATATAAAAAAAACAAGTGCTATGCATCATTAATCAAACATTTGCTAAAAATTTTTATGCAGTTACCTCCCTTTTTCAACAATGAATTCCAGCCAAAAAATAAGTCTGAAATATGTTAAATTTAGTTCACATCTGCCTCAGAAGAGGGGCAGTTGTAAACACACCTGGGGCAGAAGTAAACACGGATACATGAGTGGAAATAAAATGCACCTAAGCATATTTGTAAGTATTCTGCTTATTAGACATGAACACACACTTACAATGAAAATATCAAAGTATTTATTTAACATGATTAATTGACTCAATTCAACAAACATTGTAGCCTTCAAGTTTTACAGAAAAATAAACAGAAGATACAGCTCGACACGGGCCAGTTAAATTGCAGGTGTTGGTAATTTTAGCAGAATATCATAAGAGTATTTGAAGCTAAAAATCAACGTAAATAAAGCACAAATTAGGTAGAAAGTACAGCAAATAGCCACTTTAAGACTACAATAGAGCCCCTTCCTCAGTGCGAAAAGCTCAGCAAACAACATGAAAGCTGTGAGAGAACTGTTCTCTCGCAGCTTTCATGTTGTTCTTAATGATAACTAAAAAAAACAAAATGGTTTAGATATTTGAATTTTCATGCAAGATATAGTGCTTGTGTTACCATCTACATATTTTTTTTCGGATTTTTTCCCTTCATCTTAACTGGGTAAAATATTGTTTGTTCACATGTGCCCATGTTTACATGTTCCCCCTCTCCCCTACACTAAACACTAATTAATCTGAGTACTCCTCCTTGCCCTAGCTGTTAGCACTGCGCCTTCGGTTCTAGTGCTAACAGCAAGGATTAGAAAAGTACTCAAATTAATTTGTGTTTATATAAACTGAAAAAAATACCAGAAGAGATTGCAGTAGAATAAGTGTGTCCAATTCCTACGTTTTACTGGACACATATCCCCACATTCAAAATATAATTCTACTGTATATCAAATAATCGATATTTATATTGCAGTTGGTTTGTTCAAGTAGCATTTTTTTTTCTTCTGGAAAAAAAGTGGTGAACAAGTTAATACTTATTTCATAAAGAATAAATCGTAAAATAAATTGTAAATGAAATAAACTCATTAAGGGTAACTTTGTGCTTTAGTTTTTCTTTTTTAAACACCTCCACTCCTATTTAATAGTTTTGTTTGAAATGTTTCCATAAGCGAAAGATACACTTTTGAACTATTCCATAAATACTTATCAAAAAATAAGAAAGAGTAGTTTTTGGCCCTTTAATAAAATGAATTATTAGCCTGGTTAAAAAGTAACGCCATTTACTGTCTGTTTTCGAACTCCGTGCCTGGCAGTCAAGAACTCTTCCGTTTGAAAAAAGGGTGATAGATTAAGGAGAAGCACTTGCCGGTGCTTTCAGTTTTTATTCTCTTCTTACTTCCTGGTTGCATTTCCCCCCTATTTTAGGAAAATCAGAAGCGACCTCAGGCATGCGCAAATGCTAGGAAGGTTGCACGATAAAATATTAGACAGTAGGATGACTTTGAATCACAGCAGGATTTAATGATTTAAAATAAGAGAACACATGACTTTAATTAATAGATCTTGACATTTTTAAGAAAAACTCTTGATAAAGAAAGTCTGTATGCTCGTGTCGTATGAAAACATTTGCACTGAATGACTGATGAGTATTATTTATTAATGTTAATTAAATAACTTGAAAATTCAGCAAGAAAATGCTGTTGTTAATGCCGTTTTGTGTCCTCTAGGCTGGCAATGTGGAGTATGTCGCTTCACTTTTGCAATTGTGTCGTAATTTGGAGTAAAGACTGACTTCCACAGTACACACATGCCATAAGGACCCAATAGGGTTGGCAACCGTTTACATCATAACAACACAAAGAAAGGACAAGGATAGGAGAGAGAAAGCACATGTATTCCCGATCCGGGGTTTGAACCCGGCTCCGCCCAACCCTAGGCAGACACTAGAAAAGACGGCCGGCTGAGCAAGAAAATAAATGTTAAAAGTCAATCAAGAAAGTTTTTCAAGTTCACAAAGAGTAAGCTATATTATTGGCATTGACAGCAATAATAAATTTTCATGATGACCGTGGTTTTTGGTGGTTTTTAAGTAACGTGCTACTAAGATAAAAATATCAGCAATAGTACTGCATGCACAAAGTATGTTAACAGTCAGTTAGAGGGAAATACTGCCGTCTTTTATACAAATGTGTGATTCAGAGATTTCCACAACAGGTACTTGGGAAATCTCGACACGTTGACTAATTTCTGATTTGTATATTTCAATTCATGTTTGTTCATATACTTTATCAACTGTATTATTATTTTAATTATGTCGCATTTTTGCCCTTCGCCGTGATTTTGCGAGGTTATGCGCGCTTATCAGGCAACCAAACAGGGTTTAAATGCTGGTTGAGACGAAGTTTCTGGATTTCTGGGGCTTTTCTTGATGGTCAGTATATTTTATGCCCAGTTACCTGGGTCTTGTAAATACAGGAACCAACTAAGCAAGAAGCCGTGGACATCATGAACTGCGTTGAGTGTGGCGGCTATTATTATCATGATTTAGTGCTGGACAGAAAGCATAAAAATTTGCTGCAGACTGTGATAGGTTTCCACAATGCTTTTGCAGAAAATAATAATCAAACCCAGTTTACATGCAACAAAAGTTTGTAGTAAATTGGGGAGGATGGTTATTTCTGGGTTGCTACAGTGTTTAGTTCATCAATGTTTTGTTTATTCTAGCGCATTGTTCATATTCTTTTTTTACTAAATAAATTGTTTTGAGTTCCTCCTACCTCCCCGCAGATACCTGTCGAGATTTCTCGCAGTTTATGAAAAAGTCAATATTTGGCTTCTGCGTTTTTTGTTGCATTTCTATGATTTCTGGCGTATTGGCCAAATTTAATTTTCGCAGTGTGACACAAGAATGCATAAAAAAAAATGCAATTTAAAAGCAAATAATTAAATCCACGAAAATTAATTAGTTTTATTTTCCTTAAAGTTTCTTTAAGATGTCGCTGAATTACTATAAATGCTTAAAAACTCCTGTTTTGTACTGCCAAAAGATCACATCAACATTCCTATCCTTCTTAGTATTGCATAAAATATCACAATGAAGAAGAGCAATTTCATCAACTTAAAAAAAAGCTTCCGAGCAGTAACTTTATGATTATTGAATCATTTCAATTCTCTATACAATATTGCTGACTTTTCTGTTACATAAAGAATAAAAAGCCTACTGCATTATACTATTGCACAATGTAGAGGAGAGTGCAGCTCTGGGCCGTCTAGATTAATTTTAAAGTGATGACGTTCACTGTCATCATTTAAAATTAACCTAAGTTTATGTCGCAACAAGTTTGTGCAAAACAATAATGGAATTCACAAGTCACCCACTTTTCAAAAAAAAAAAAAAAAAACTGTTCGGTATATAAATAAAAGGAAAAAAAAGAGAGAAAACTTCTGACAGCATTTTTGCTGATTTTAATATAAAATGAGCCCCTGAATCTAAATATAAACATCTTTTTCCTCCATAACCTTCATTATCTTTAGATAACTTCACCTCCTTCTATGTTTCTCAGTTTCGATAGTTTTTGCCATTATTTGCATTTGGAGTTGAAATTAGTATTTTATAAACCGTTAACATTTTTCTGAGGTGCTAGAGAGGTAAAATGTTTAAAAACCGAACCATTTATAGGAAGTACATTTTTTAAGGGGGGGGGGATTTTTTTTTCCTTTAAAGTATCGTCTCTTGTATCATGATACACATTTAAAATATTTAATTTTAAATATTTCTCATAGATAATTTTATTTTTTCTACAATCTAAAATATCCTATTGCAGAGAACCAGTCAAAGATGAGCATTTAGGTGTTACATTTAAAGGAATTCCAAATGTTTTACCAGCTCTGGGAACGTAAGTGATGACAACTTTAGTGAAAAAGTAAAGACCAGTTTTTTTACAGAACGTTTAGCAAAAATCAGAAATTCCCCACGGAAGCACTCTTGCACCAAGATTTAAAAAGTGTATCGTGTATCGAGCAAAAACAGCCGTTTTCAAAAACACAGTAAGTCGAAAGCAATTTAAAAGTCTCTAAAAAAAATTTTTTTCGCAAATCAAAAATCATCCCCAAAGGCAACTTTCCAAAGATCTACTCAAATTCTCTAAGTACAAGCAGCAGTTCACAAAAAAGCAATGCTTTACAAATGGAGAGATTGTCCCTAAAGCTGAGTTTAATAATATCTATAACAGGATCAGCGCCAAGACTGGTCGTCTCACACTGTCATTTGCTCTTCTCATTTAGTTCTTTTAGCATCATTAAAGAAGATGTTTAATTAGTGGAGACTGGTAAATTATAATATATGGCGACGGATTTGGCAATATTCAGTTAAATTCGGCAGCAGTGAACTTTTTGAGATATTACTGTTCAAAATTAAGCGACAAAAAGTTCAAATAAAAAAATAAAACAAATGAATGAAACAAATGAATGAGAGCCCTGGCTGAGATCTTTCAAGTAAAATTGTTTTGTCTTAATTTAATCATTCTGTACGAGGAGGGGGGGGGGGTGTTACTGATCACTGCATTAAACTGATATTTGTTTAATTATATACTCGATTTTTGACCTCTCTTTTCTTTTAGGTGATTTTAAAGATACATTAAGCCTCCTTTCTTAGTTCTTTTTGAATACAGAAAGTGGGATAAGAAAGGAAGTTAAATAAAAAGGAGTGCTTTACTTTTACTTGTTTTTTAAAGAACTAGTTACAACAAAGCATAAGTTTGAATTTTAAACCAAAGTCCTTCCTTATGCTTGGTCTTAAATTCATTATATTAAAAGTAAATAATTAACATTAAAAAAAAAACTAAATATTTATGCACTCTATTTTTGACATTTCGTTTTTTAAAGTTTTTTTTTACGATACATTTAGTCTTTTTTACTATTTCTTTTGTAAAATTAAAGTGGGCGAAAAAGGGAGCAAATTAAAATAATTCTGCATTAACAAAAAAAAAAAAAAAAAAACAAAAAAAACTTTTAATGAGCTATCATTAGTGAGGACTTTGACTTTTCAAACCAATGACATCATTTATTGACGAAGATTACAATTTGCTTAAATCCACTTCAATCTCTACTCAGCCGAGAAAAATTCTTTTCATTTATTCCCGGCAATCACATTAAGAAGTTGTTAACTTTCACTCAAGTTAGAGACATAAATTTTCATTCCCAATCGCGACCCCTCCGGTCCCTCCGTAGACAGAAAGTTGGTTTGAAGAGACCAACGTCCAGGATCGATAATAGGTCTGAGCACGCGACTTCGCGTTGTTCCCTGTGGGTGGAAGTCGATCATTCCCTCGATCGCCGGGCATGCGCTTTCAACGGAACCGATTTCTCCGCTTTTACGCAAGCACCAAGCACCAAGCACCACAAGACATGTGTCTCCGGCACCGGACGGCTGGAGATTGTGCATCTTCCCTCTTCCCACTCACACGAGCTTGTGGCGGAAGTGGAGGAAATCAGATGTCACCCGACAGTGTTGATTTATCAGCAGTCTGGTTACGAAGTGAGGGGCTGAAGTTCACGTCAGGTGATAATGATGGTTGGTGCTTTTGAATGAATTGCTGTTTTCCCTGACTTCATTTTTCAGCTTGGTTAATATGCATGTGGCTTTCAGATTCAGGTGCGTGGTTTTATAAATCTGTGAGCTTCAATAAAAGTTTTAAGAAACTGATTTTTGAAGTAGTTAAGAAACACGTGAATGTATCCAAACTGAATTTGATGCTGGAAAATAAAGCTTTGAAAATACTTTTATCGGACATTGACATTCGAAGCAACTTTAAATAACTTTTTTCAAATCATATTTAAATACCTGTCATAAACCAAGAAATTAAAAAATGATTTAAAACACTGATAACAAAAGCTAACTCAATGTTTTATATTTTCCTCCAACACGTGCTATCAAGTATGCTTGCTGTAACTTGAAAACAAAAGCGCGATGTTTTGCTTTTTAAAGTGTGTGGTGCTATGTATGTTGGTGGTGTCTGTTGTGGACGGTCAAGGAGTTCGAAGAGCTAGTTCCAGAGTCGTTGGCACAAAATATGGGTCTCTCAAAGGAATCTCAGTGACATTCCCAAATCGTAACATTAACCCCGTAGAGGTGTACCTTGGCATACCCTACGCAAGCCCACCGACGGGCATGATGCGTTTCATGCCTCCATCCAACCCTAGCCAATGGCGGGGGATACGGACAGCGGATCGCTTTGGACCTGTTTGTCCACAAAGGTATCCAGACATTAAAAATGAAACTGATTCTTTACGCCATATGCCAACTGGAAGATTGGAATATCTAAAGAAACTGATTCCTTTTCTTCGAAATGAAAGCGAAGATTGTCTTTATCTAAATGTTTACTGCCCAGGTAAGTTTTTACTTGATGTTATATTTTTAACGACAACATTTTAATGTTCTAATTAGTAATTATTTTGATACAGTCTGTTGTCTCTTTGATCAAAACACGAAACGGTTTATGACCGAAAAGGACAAAAAAGACTGCAGCTAGTTTTATTTGAATGCATGGAACTCATTAGATTCGTTTTTACATTTAAATAAAACGAAATGTCGCATGCTTTGCTCTATGATGTTTTTTTTTTCATTTAATGTCTTTAGGTGTGTACAAAATAGTCAAAAGTTTAAAGAAATAAATTGGGGAAGCTCACATCTTGCTTTTTCTTCAAAATGTTTCAAGTATGACATTAGCCTTATCTGTTTTGCAGCATTCCCCTTGTTTCATTCAAACAAATGTACAAATGCATCATTTAAACAGGAAAGTTTTTTTTCAGATGGTGCTAAACTTATTTACCTAATCACCTTTTCAAACGCAAAGCAAGGACAGAAAAAATGCTTATAGAAAACTATTCACTTTTGAAAAACTTAGTTAAAAATTATTTATGTGCATTTTAATGATTTAGTGGAATATAATATTTCAATTAAACTTAAATTAGATTTTCTCATTGATTTTTAGTGCAATTAAAAAGTACTATCACCATGCTTAAAATTCATAAACAAAGATTAATTATT
This sequence comes from Uloborus plumipes, assembly GCA_038373865.1. Taxonomy (NCBI): domain Eukaryota; kingdom Metazoa; phylum Arthropoda; class Arachnida; order Araneae; family Uloboridae; genus Uloborus; species Uloborus plumipes. The sequence continues at coordinate 30,066 of JAXGGA010014054.1, forward strand.
GTTTAAGTACATTGTTTTTGCCGGTATAAACATAATTTTTCGAATTATTGTCCTCATTCCGTATATTTCAGAGGAGCCATGATTTGCTAAATGTATATTTTTTACTTAAAAGAACCATATAACGATTAAACACGTCGTATCAATGAGAGTGTAATGTATTTTAAATAAATTTTTAGCAATAATGATTCTTCTCTTTTGCTTCTGGTAAGTATACATTTATCAAGACTAGCTTTTTCTGTGTATGCGTTGTATTATAAGCTAATAAGTAAGTTTTTTTCATCAATTCATTTAAGAAACTAATACATGTATTATAATGTACGTCCTTACTATTGAATGTCTCAGAAATAATTGCATTAAAATAAATAAAAACTAACACCTATAAACCGTATTTACGAAAAAGAAACCGTAAAATTTTTTATTCTCTGAAAAATACATATACGTGCTAGAAAATAAAAATACGCGTTTCTTTTTAACATACTTCGAATTATCCGAGTTAACAGAATTGTAGCGCTTGGGGGAGGGGGGGGGGGAAGGGTTATGTACCAAATTCCAAACTGCGAGGAATTTAAATTCAAAGTTTTATTGTTACAGTTGTTGCATCTTTTTTTTGTTTTCTGGCTTTATCGTTCAGTGAGCGTATGAAGTTAGCAGAATGACATCTATTTTTTTGATGTACCAAGTTTATTTGCTTACCTGTGTCCATTGCTTATCTTTGTCCAGATGGTATTTTAAAAAAATGTAATATAGCTCCCTTCTCCGCCAAACCTTTCAATTAATAAGAAAACTGTGATTTTACCACGGTTTAAAAAAACAATCCCCTTTTAAAAAGTGTGGACAAATTACTTCCAATTCTTTTAAGATTTTTGAGGTTGATTCCTAATTTAAAATTTAAACCATATATATAATATAAACCAGTATATAACCTATATTAACCTATATAAACCAGTAAGGTTTTAATTATAAAGCGCTTAATGAACTTATTTAAACTAGCTTTTTATTTTGTTGTCGTTGCCATCCTGAGGGCATTTACGTTGACTTAGAGCAGTGATGCCCAACCTAGAACTCGCAGGCCACATCCGGCGGCAAAGCTAATTTCTGCAGCCCGTTGTTTTGTTCAACGTCACAAGCCAAAAAACAAAAAAAGGGACAATATCAATTAAAAAAAACATCAAGTAATGATAACGCAATTATGGGCTTGTATTTTTTTCTTATTCCATATTTCACCAGGTTAGCTAGAAAATAATGAAATGTTTTGAAACTTTCTTATGGCCCGCGAGAGCGATTTTAATGAGGTGCGATCCTCTCGTAGAAAAAGATTGGGCACCGCTGTTTTAGATCATGACGATTATTTCCAAAAAAAAAAATAATGCATTTGAAGAGTATTATTAAACAAAGCGCACTTGAAATAACAAAGATATTTTTCCTCTTATTCATGGAAAAATGCACTAACGTTTGAAATACGATCAGCAATACAACAGCATACACACATCTCATCCGGCGTAAACTGAGTCGCAGTACTATTTCTTAATTGAAGAATTTATTTTCTTTTACAATTCATGAATTATTTCCGTATTCGATTAACTACTTTTGCTATTATGTTAAAGCATGGCTCAAATCCTAATTGAAAGAAATTAGAACTGTGGTAGAGTTTTAGGAATATGTTCAGCAAAAATTAAAAAAAAAAATATTTAGAAGAGCGTTTGGTTTCAAAGAAATTATGTAATTAAATGAGAAAAATTGATTTAAAGATGAACTGAAAAAAAAAAGAAATACCGCACATTGAAATTTCACCCCTATATGAAGCAAAATTATTACGTAAAAACAAAAACATCCAATGGTGTTTTCTTATCCAAGATGATATGAAGAATGAATAAATGTAAATTCTGAAAGGAAGAATATTACATATGACAAAAGAAGTAAAACTTTATGATTTAGTAATTTTTCCAATCTATTAACTCACATTTTGAATGGGAGCACTTTTTTGTTGAAATATTTTATGCCGGAAGCATCAAACCTCTTTAAAAGACGTTCTGCTTTGAAAAGAAAAAACTTCAAGTTTTAAAACAAGCGAGGAGAAATATCTTGTATATTAGAAATGCCTTTTATAGTCTAACAAGTTAACCAGTTGCGTCTAGTTTAACATGGTTGAAATAACGTTCTGAGTGCAGAGCTTTTATTAATTTATATTTACTTTTGCTGTAACATAAGACTAAAAATTAAGTATCACAAATAAGTATAACGATTTACCTTAATAATAGAATCTCGTATTGAACAAAACACATGTTTAGTATACCAATGTTCTATCTAGTTCTTAAAATCTACTATATTTTTAACTAAAGAATATTGGTTTTAATATACCATATATGCACTTACTTTGAGAGCTATTAAAGTTTATGAGAGACATGCACATCAGATGTTATATGAGCAGGAACATCCAACCACTTATCATGGGTTGAAAAATTCTAGCCCTAGGCAAATTGTGTTAAATTGTGGTAATTATTTGCCAAATAATGTATGGTTTATGATTCAAATATGGTTGTTTGGCTTTGAAAAACTTCAAACTGAACTTTACATTTTGAATGTGAAGTAAAAAGACTAACATTCTGTTAAGTTTTCAGAAAATTCCAATGAGTATACATGCTAGATAGCAAAAAAAGAAGTAAAACTTGATCGGATACTAAAAATTATGTATATTTCTAAAATTATCCTATTTCTTCATAATGTGTAACGCAGTAATTCCATATAACGTTTTTATTTTCCCTCCCTATTCGTTAACGATGTCAAGCTTTATTTATTTGGCCACCACATTAAAGTTTTTGGAAAAAAACACGCTTTTATTGTATAAATTAGAATATTAATGTCAAAGTATATCACACATTTTTAAGAAGTTTTACTAAATAAATGTTTGAAAGTTGCAGTGAACCTTTAGCTCAAAATCATTCAACAAATGTCAGCAAAGTTATGAGCGAACGTGACAGCATAAAAATAGACATGATTTTCAATCGAAACATGCTGGATTAGAGTCAGCTAACTAGAACAAACTAGCAACACGATATGATTTTTTGGGTATAAATACAGTATTATCTTGTGGCTAGTACGTTTATTTACAATATGAATATAGCCGTTTTTTTAATCCCATGAAGAGAAATAAATTAAGCATAGAAGTAGC
>JAXGGA010014055.1:0-33232 GCA_038373865.1 Uloborus plumipes
TGAAAGCGCTTCCTCAAGGGCGCCGAAGCTTAAAGCAGAATTTGCGTTTTAAGAAAGGCGAGTGACTAAGGCGACATCGGTGGGAAGAAGGGGGCGCCATAGGCGCGTCCCTTGAAGCTTTGGAAGCGCCGAAGCTTGAAGCAGTATTTGCGTTAAAAGAAAGGCGAGTGACTAGGCGACATCGGTCCTTGAGAAGAGGGAGATTTCGGCGCGCCCCCTGGAAACTTTGGAGGCTACCCCCCCCCCCGGGGCCCCGAAGCTTGAAGCAGCATTGGCGTTTTTCGTACGGAGAGCGTATAGGCGCCTTCGGTCGGTGAGAAGGGGGCGCCGAAGCTTGAAGCAGTATTGGCGTTTTAAGTATGCAAAGCACCTATAGGTGCCCCTTGAAGCTTTGAAAGCGCCCATTCAGGTGCCCCTGACTTGTTTAGGGAAACGCCTGGTCGTCTGGAGCAAGGCGACAAAAAAAAAAAAAATCTATGGTTTTCAACAAACAAAAATTAATACAGAAAAAAAAGTTTGAAGTAAAAAAAAAAAAAAAAAAACGTCGACGACTGTCGATCGGCGCTTTTCAGAGCGGCGCACCGGGCATTTGCCCGAATGCCCACATGGCCAGTCCGACCCTGAATTGAAGTCAAGAAATGCAAGTTGTTTCTTTTGAGTAATAGCTACTAATAGCATACATGGGGTATTTTGATCAAATACTCTAACTAAAATTAATTTATATGACGGTACGCACTTTCCCTTTCTTTAAAGTAAGGTGGGGGTAAGTGCGTACCACTATCATGAGACATATGCGTACTATTATGCGGAGCAAGTGCGTACCATTATAATGAGGCAAGTGTGTACCATTACATGGAAAATCCGACTCTCGTAATTCACCTTTAATTTTGCGTATAACTCTTTTATAAACCGATTATAAATCCGATGTCATTTCCATTAAGTATTTATATTAACGTTGAATGCGGCATAAGATTTCAATTTTATTCATTACCTCTGAAATATATTGACTTTTAGATATCAGTTAGTAAATTTATCCTTGAAAATAGCGATCATAAGCTTTTTCTTAATTTAAACCAGAATGACAAATGAAGCAATGAAATTAAATGAAACACTAAATAAGGAACCAACTGATTCAAAAAACGAAGGTGGAGTAATGAATAAATTATATTAAGAACACCTTGTGAAAAACTATTTGAATGTACAAGAAAAAAAAAGTACACGTATCACATCATGATAAATTCTTTTCTTTTTTTTTTTTTTTGCTCTTTATTTTGTGTTTTTTCTTACTGCTACTGATTTTAATAAGAAAAATATTTTAAAACCGTATTTATTCAACAAAAAAAAAAGAAAAGGAAAAAAAAACGAAAAGGAAAAAAAAAACGAAATGTTCACTCAGGTCACCTAACGATCCACCATACAAATAGAATTAAAGAAAATCACAGGGGTACGCACTTACAACAAAGCTAATGGACGCACATGTCTCATCTTACATTTAAGAAGGGGTAAGTGCGAACCCTGGCTTAAACACAGACTGATTAATGCATTAAACCCAAATAAACTATGTAGACTATGAGTGATTATTACTAAATAAAAACAGCTTACATTTGCTCACTTGGTCTTATTAAAAGGACAGAGGAAGAATCACAGACATAACTCTCTCAATCTTCAAATCACAGTTGTTCGCAAGACACGTGGGATATCACTGATTGCGTTTCATCCATGCAAACAAGCGCTGATCTCTAGTATTAGGAATTATCCCAAGGCAACTACCTAACATATTTAATGTGTGCCAGAAGTTTTTTCCTGCTCATATTTACATAATTTAAGGTGGACGCACTTACCCCGCTAGGCAGGGAAAGTGCGTACCTTAGAATAGGTGTCATAAACCAGGTCACAAAACCTATGCTTATAGTTTATTTGACATATTATATGCTTGAAAATCTTAGTAAAGGATCTGGAAAGAAAACTAAAAAAAATTGTGAGTGTACAAGCTTTTTCAACAGAGCAGCAGCCCTGAGAACATGAACTTTGAAAAAAAGGGTACGCACTTACCAGAACTCACCCTAACTTACGTTATCTGCATGTGTGGGTAACTTACGTTACACGTTTTGATTGTAGCACAAAAAATTAACTAAACAATATTCAAAAGAAAAGTACTGTTATTTGCTTAGTACACATCTATAAGATAGAAAATATAACATAGGGAACATTGTATTGCCCTTTCTTTATTTGCTGTAAAAACTTTAACATGTTTTTGGTAACTTACGTTACATAGAACAGTGCCTTTCTGAAATTGACATAAATCACTTAATTAAATTGACAACACTTGTTTCATCAATTCACAATATTAATTTAAAGTGTAATAAGCAACAATCTTCCTTTGTCACATTTATCTAATGGAAAAAATTGAAACTTATCAATCTTGAAAGTTTGACCATTTGCTTATTGTTATAAATAAGAAACTTCTAACATTTTTAAACCAAAAAATATGCAGAACAGTCACATTACTCGAGTTTAATTTTTTTAACGCTTTTCCACACTTGCATGGAGTTGCCCATGAGTTAGTAGGCAAAAAATATAATTAACTCTTTAGTATATGGTAAGAATAATCGAATGCGAAAACTGACCCATTTTACCCCACGAATGTTTTAATATCCCTGAAAATTTCATTTTTGCTGTTTTGTGTTCAACATTTTAGGAATTTATTCCTGAAACTGCAGCAGCAGGTTAAAAACTTAATGTGTATTTTCATTTCACTTTCTTTAAATCAAAAGTTTTTTTTCTAAAGATCACAGTCAAGCTTTTTTTAAGAAAAACACTTCATCGCTAGTATCTGTAACTTAAAAGTGGAAGTTGCACTTTATTTTGCATATAAAATATTGCCTGGTGTCCATAATACATAAAAATGGCAACGCAGAAAGAAAATATTATTTGCACAATTTTTAAGGAATTTTTTTAAGAGCCTGGCCCATTTTACCCCTGACCCATTTTACCCCACCTGACCCTACTTAAATTAGTGAAACTAATGAAAAAATAAAACAATAAGCTAAAAATGCTGTGTAATACTAAGAATATTAAAGAATATGGAGTATAGTGTCATATTGTCTGCATTTATTATGTATTCAATGCTAAAACTCGCTGCTCTTTCGGGAAAACAATCAATTAACTGACCCTTTAACAGCAGAATTCTCAGAAAAGTTTAATGTGACAGTACCATTAGCAAAAATTGGAAAAAAATTGCAAGTTGATGTCGACTTATAGAGGTTCCTGCCAATGTGTGTCAAGTTAGAGAGGTTTTTGCTCATTGAAATTACCCAAGTAGCATCAACTCATCGGCTTTTGCTCGGCCGATCATCGAACTCTTCGTGAACTGATTCCGTAACGCACGTTGACATCGTTTCGATCAGTATCTGAGCACGGTTTTCGATGAGCTACTTTTGATCGGAAAGCGATATCCTTCCGATCAACTTTCCCGATGAAAATAAGCCGAGCTATATTCCATCGGAAACGATATTCTTCAGATCAAATTTCCCGATGAAATTCATCGGCACGGGACTGTTCTGATCGTAAATTGCTCCAAATCTCATCGTATTTCGAGCAAAACTCATCGGATTTTGCTGCTCGGATTCTGTTTGGCCGATGAGACATATTGGATCATCGGCCAATGAGAATTTCATCGGGTTTCGATGAATGGCCGATCATCGGCCGATGAGATGATGCTGCTAGGGTAACATTGTTGCCAACCATTGGAAAAATAAATGTCGTCTTATTGAGGTTATCGATTAATCCACCTGCGGAGTTACCGAAGTTCCACTGTCTTACCAGAATGCCATGTTTTTTTGTTGAATGACTACCAACTCGAATGTTTTAACCTGCCCCACTTTTCAATATTTTTTGTAAAACAACAGTTTATGTTTTCTATCAAGTAATTTCTCATATCATTAAAAAATCTTTTACTATTTTTACTTTTCTGATTACAAAATGCACCGCTAAATAATAAGGTATTACAACACAAAACCAACGAACAGCATGAATGATTATTAGTAATGGGGCAATTTCGAAGTAAAAACAAATCAGTACGTAATTGACCATGAGTTTAGAGTTAACGTTGAAAGTTTACTTGAAATCTATTTCCGAAAGCCAGCTATCATCCGTCTTAATATGTTTCTCTAACTTCAAGTTAGATCCTTAATGTGACACTAATTTATCATAATCCATTTTGCGTGAATAATCTAGCTGCTCTAGTTCTGTCGTTGCATACAACATTATACGTATTCCAAGAATGAGAATCACTAAAAATCGGTGGAAAAACATACTTACAAGATAGTTTTAAGAAATATGAAGTTAATTAATTGTATTTTATGGGCTCTAATAATGCATTGTTCTTCATAATTATATGAGCAGAAAAACTGAAAAGGACTCCACGCGAAGTTAAATAGTGAAATACTGGGTTTCATAAATTTTCGTACCGATAAAGATAATTTATTTTTGAAAATTTATTTATCTTTTTTATTATGTATTTATTTGAAGGGGCAGGTGGATAAAGGTGATATATGTGACATATTTCGCCGATTTACAAATTCAAATTAGTGTGTGTTCAATTGTGTTAACTCACAAACGCAATTGAAAGGGCAAGTGAATAAAGGTGATGACAATTTTTTAAATTTCTAAAAAAAGCTTTCAAAACAAAAAACAAAAAAATATTTCCTTATCACCTTCATCCATGGTAAAAAGTAAGTTTTTCAAAATTTGTCACATATCACCTTTATTCACTTGCCCCTTCATTTACGTATTTATTTATTGTTCCTTATCTTAACAAGATTTTTTCATTTATTGCGAAAATATTAGCTAAAGGCGTGTAGGTGGAGCAATATCGACACTTAAAAACTGACTATGAAGGAAATAACTCCCAGGGGCTCCGGGAGAGTGGTTTTGAGGGTCAACCCTTCCCTAGAACCTTCGGTTTGAATACACATTTCAAATTCTAACATGACACTTTGCATCCGTATGAGGACTTATAACCAAACCCTCACCACCCCAGACGGTAAATTCTTACTGCCCTAGCGCCTCACTCGAAGTTGAAAATCATCAGCATCTCAGAACTACTAAGTGGGTAACTTTGAAGGTTATAAACGTTGTGAAAAAACTTTTTAAAATAATTATCAAAATAAAGAACAGACTCTATTTTTATCTCTGAGGAAGCCATTTAATTTTCTTAATCTGGGCAAGCTTTAATAACCACCCAATAGATGTGCAGAGTAGTTTGAGCAGTAAATGAACACTCCCAGAATTTTATTTTCAGAGAAATTGAATATCATTAATAACAGTATTATTTGGTACGTGACATTAAAATTTGGTTGAATGTGTATTAGAAAGGCATGCTATATATTAACAGCAAAATATTCAAACTGAGGTTATTTTGAAGAATTCATAGTGATTCAGAAAAGAGAGAAAAGAAAATTGAATGCCGGATTATTTTTTTCTTTTTGCTTTTTTTTAAATATTTTTATATTTATGATAGACTTTAGTTTTTCGTTCACTTTATTTAATTTTTTCTTTTTAATACTTCTTATTATCAACACTTTTTTTAATTTTATTTTGTTCTTCGTGTTGGAACTCAGTTTCACGTAATGTTTAGTTTAGCTCCCATGAAGAGGTGCTTAGTTCGCGAAAATAAAATTTCGAATTTTCTGATTTTATAATGTCTGTTTTCTTGCCCAAATTCATTGTGCAACCGGCAACAGTGAATATGTTACTTTGCGAAAAACAAAAAAAAAACAAACAGTCGAATATGCCAATGTTCTTAGATTGAACTAAATATGAGTCAAAATTATTACGTTAAAGAATGTTTGGGAGCAGATGTGTAGAAAATTCCCATCAAATCATGAAGGGAAAAATATCAAGTCATTAAACGAAGTACATTATATAAGGCTGTAATTCCTATTGACTTGTTTGATCTTCAATGGCTAGTGGGCTAAAAAAATATATAAAAAAACTCTCCATCGATATTTTCTCGAGGGAACAATTTCATCAATGCTGTTTGATAGATTTTATGGTATTTCAAATTATATTTTTATTTATTTCATGCGACAACCTTGAAAAGCCAAAAAATAATTTATATTAATATTTGAAAGACGTTTAACATCTATCACTTTTTGCCTCATAGCGGCTTTTTCATAATTACAGTGTCTTCGTCTGTGGTAATAGTTGAGGCTGGTGAGGGTTGTCTCATTATTTGCTCAAGAATAAAATAATATAAAGAAATCGTGATATTATTGCGCAAAGTTAAACAGCCGTAGTGCTATGTGCAATTGGAAAATAGCTTTTAGTAAGGCATGAATTTTGATCGCTGCGGGGAAAAAAAGAACATGGAGTAAAAGGATCGTTGGACAGATAACCGGTTGGTAAGCGATGGCTGTTCATTAGGCCTAAACGATTTTGATACTCTAATTATAAAGCTTGTTTTTCAATGATTAGTTTAAGTTTCCATGTTTGGCGGTTTATCGTAGATTTGTAGCATCATTTTGGACTTCATTTTAAAAGCTAGAGACAACGCAAATTAGTATTGTTTTCTTCAAAAAAAAAACTAATGAAATGTTCTTAGAAATGAATATATCGAGCTTATAATCACTCTGAAACAATTGGAAGACAAAAATTTCTGCTCTCATTTCTGACTTTAAATGTATTTAAAGCCATATAGAAAAGAATTACTACTTCACTTACTATTTTTAAACAGTTGTTTTCAATAAAACATTTTGATACTTTTTAAAATTTTACTTTTATTGTATTTTTACTTTTATTGTATTTTTACTTTTATGGTATTTTTACTTTTATTGTATTTTTACTTTTATTGTATTTTTACTTTTATTGTATTTTTACTTTTATTGTATTTTTACTTTTATTGTATTTTTACTTATGTTGTTGAAAAAATTCTTGTTATTACAATTTTTATTCGTACTTATAATAATTCAGCCTTACATGCAATGCATTGTAAAGTTATGAAAAAACATATTTTTAAATTTTGGTGTTTTAAACTCATTGTAGATGCTCCAAATATCTCGGTGCTCCAGAAAATCTTATTGCTGCTTGAGGCCGGGAGAAATGATACATGTATGAGTTATTGAGAAGCCATTTCCATTAACGAGCTCCAATTCCAAATCCCTTTTTTTTCGGCTCTAAAAGTAATCTGTTGATGTGGTATTAAAACTATGGTAAAGTTTTTGACACGCGCAATTTTAGGCACACGTCGGAAGAAAATGGTGTGAGGGCCCAGTTACTGGAGTGAATGAAACCATTTAATTTCTTGATCAGCTATCTCAATTTCTGTATTTGTGGAAGTTAATCTAATCGCATAAGCAATTAAATGTCTCTGTGCAGATACATACATTCATAGATATAGATTCTTTTCAAGGTGTTGAAATCTTTGCCATTTTTTAAAAGACTGAAATTGAATTTGGAGGAGTGACACACAAATGCAGTAAAGGCCATTATAGTCAAACGTAAGCTCAGGGTATGCTGATGCCCAGGTGCTTGTGCTACAATACTATATATCATGAAAACTTATTGAAGAATGTTTGAGTTAAACAGACAGGACCGTGTCATCCCTAGTCAGCCGCTGGTTAACATTGAGAGAGGGTATAATTTGTTGTGGTTGAGTAAAAAAACTGCAAAAAATGAACTGTTGTTTTTACAATTACAATATAATTAAGGCAGCATAGGTTTCAATTTAAAACTAAAATTCACAGTAATAAACTGTAAAACTAGCAATTTTACAGGTTCTTACTGTAAAGTTAGCAATTTTACAGTTTATTGCCGTAAAATTTAGCTGTATTATACTGTAAAAAACAGTATAATACTGACAGCAGAGATTCCAGCTCAAAATTGTAAAATGCACGGTAATAAACTGTAAATTTTACAGTTAAGTACTGTAAAATTTGCTGTACTATACTGCGAAAACTACATTCATTTTTTACAGTGTACTGCCTTAAAACAAATATTTGTACTCTGTGTTTCAATGATACTTGGCTGTTAAAAACTCCCAAAGGTATTTTGAATGCATTATTCAATCAGTATGATTAACGCTTTTCTTAAATATCCAGTATATTTATTAATAATTAATAGATTTCATTTTGAAAAATACATCCCTTAAACAAATTATGTTTTTCCTTTTAAAAATGGTGCAAACATATAAACTTACAACAAATAGGTCAAAAATAAAAGAGGATAATGTCGGCACTGTAATATTAGAATTTCGGTAATATTACAATATCGAAAAGACTCTGTGAGAAAGGCAACATTGTAATATGGCATCCGTGATCCGACATTACAACACCACGTAGAAAGCTTAAAACTTCACATTATCTATCATGCGCAGCTCCAAATGCAAAAATTAACTTATTTCTTTGACCCACCAGGAGCGTGTAGACTAATAAAGTAATTAAAAGAGTTACAAAATCCATCTCTTAAAAGTTTTTTATTCCCCTGAATGAGAAGTGAATCATTATAAATCATAAGATAAAGTTGTTAAGCATAAAATGTAACAATTCTTGCCGGTAATTTATGATATAAGTCAGTTAAAAGATTAATTTGGTGAACTCTAATGATTTAAGCATTGATAAACATTGTTGAAATCTATATTTTTTTGACACAATGAGATAGCATCAGAATCATAGTGCCCCACTAACTACATAAATCTGCATCATAGGTGGAGCAGAATTATACAAATCCTATTTCGCAATAAAAGGTAATTTAATTTTCATGGTTATCGGTTTTTTTAGATAATTATGCCATGAAAAGCCTAAAAATAAAAATAATAGCAGAATTGTTACAACCAAAATAAATTAAATGATTTTTGCTGCAAATTCTAGCTAAAGCAAAAGATATTACTTTTTCCAAATATAAGAACTTTGTCTTCAAGCAAAAGCACAAAAACTTAAAATTCATTCTGTTTGTATCTTCAGCTTTTCTTTTTTTCCAACACTTTATTTATTTTACTTGTTTTAATTAAGGAATTTTTTTTATAAATGCTGGATTTTTGAGGCTCAGCTACCATGTGCTCTTCTGCGTACATCCTTCTTTGATAAGGCAAACTAAATTATTCATGGCAAGTGATACGTAAGAGCATTTACAAAAACGGCCCCAAACATTGGCGATCAAATTATATTTCGACCATGTGAGCACTCATTAAACGGTGAAGAAGAACATATTTTTTGGCTCCTTCCTTGTGCTGCAGTAACCCTGCTGATTGAAACGATAGCGATAATGATACAGGAGGAGGAATCGGAATAGCGGACTGATGCGTTCATTTGATTTGGATTCGAAGCTCTTTAGTTGCACGATTTCCGCCACAGATACGAATCGACATCGATTTCATCCTGTTTTTTGTTCGGCCAACATTTTTCTGTCTTAGCCGTGTGAGGGCTTATCAGATGTGTAGCGTATAGAATATTCTCTAATACATTATACAAAACTTCAGCGATTAGCATTGATTTGCATTCGGCTAATATTCATCCACGTAAATGCTGAATACTGAATTCTGTGCACTTCGTCTCAGAATATATGCTGTGCATAGGCTGAGTACATTACGACGTTTTTAAGTACTTCGTTTAGACTTTAAACTACGATAAAAACAATAACTTAGCTAAGAAAATTAAGTTTTTCATGACATTATATATTTGGAAGAAGACTAACACTTTGAAAATTTTTGATTTTATAAATGGAACAATTAAAGTTGAGGTTTGTTACTTTTCCTCAGGTGAGGAATTCTTAAGTATAACTTTTATTTGCAAATGAACTGTGTTCAAAGTAAATGAATGCATTTCATTTTCCTTTTACATTATTTGACATGCCCCAGCCACCATTAGTTAACATGGTAGATCTTTGATCGGCTAGGATTGAGCCCGGGAGCCTCCGGTTACGAGTCCGACGCTTTTCTATGATCAGGTCACGATGGTCACAGTAAATGAATACATATATAGAATGTGATAATGGTGATTTTTGATATTTTAGGCGTAAACTCTTCTAAAATAGTAACATAAAATTAAAACTTTGCACTCAATTTTATATTACAAGCATCTCTTCAAATAATACTATCACAAGGCTGTCACTACAACTGTTGCTGTTTACAAATAAAGACAAATATTGCGTAAAATAGTAGCGGTCCAATCTTTTTTTTTTTTCACCCGAGGACAGGGACGTCATTTCGAATTTTTCCAGGGGTTATGGCAAAAGGTGCATACACATACACAATGTAAAATTTAACAAAAACTGGCAAAAACCACGCTCACTTATATGCCAATACATTGATTTCCTAAAGTCAGAGGGGGGGGGGGCAATTGATCCCCCCCCTAAATCACGGGCCTGCCCGAAGGCTGTTACTCATATTAAAATGATTCTAGCGGACTTAAACACTTAAAAAAATTCTAAAATATTTAAAATAATTTTCAAGTCATGCTGTAACAATTGCTGTCATCATTACTTGATGTTTATTTATACAAAGTTTTCATCTTTTCCCCAAAACAAATTTCTGAATATTAGGCACCAAAGTCACAACATTATAAAGAATCGTAGAAGCAGATTAATATGATCGAGCAAAATAGTGGAACATTCGTGTCAACTTTGTAAGCCGCATACGGCGAGGTACTACTAATGTAAACGAACTGATAAGAACAATAAAAAAAATTGTGTAAGGTTGCCTTTATTAATGGGTGTAACGGCTTTGAAAGCTCTCTGTAAGCGGTAATTTTTGTGGTTCGATAGTATCATGTGAAAATTAAATCAATTTACGAATTTGAGTAGAGTTGATTGGTTGTAGGAAAGCATGGACCTGAAAAACATAAAAAAGTAAATAATTGAAAGTATTTTTTCAGCCTGATGCATGCTCTTTTTTCTTCTTTGCTCTTTTGACAAAGAAGTCTGAAATCAGAACACAGAAATTAGTGAAACGTTACGCTATCAATAAATTACCATGGTGTAACCTTTCATAAGGGATGTGTTGCTGTGCACCCGATATATCGATTAAGTTACTCCATAGCAGCGGAGGCTGCTCTGCTGCCACTGTATTTGTGGAGTAAGGTAATACAAAGTTTTTTACAGCGAAGAATCTTGTCCACGAAGCTAGGCACTATTAAAAACCAGGATGAACCCAACAATTTCAAATAAATTATGTTCGATCCTCAAACTTCATCATTTTTGTTTGTTATCTTAGCATTTTTCTTTTTTTCTTTTTTGTTTTTGGCTGATGTACCCTATTTTGAAAAGAAAGGCAGTGAACTCCAAATTATTCAGCCTTAACTAGACTGTTATGCTGAATTACAACTACTTCTTCAGAATCAGATAGAGGTTTCAGTCAAAGATAGCTGACCCTTTCTTATTTTTTATTGCATTTCTGTAAAAGCGTTGCTAATCGCCGTTGCTGACAGTTGTGGCAGGTAGCACTCTCAAAGACGCAGGACGCTTTGTTATCTGATGTATCTTTAACGGCTGGATTTGCCCTTTTGGAGTACAAGATTCAACCACATGTAACTGATACCGTGGCTCAAGAACGATAATTGGGAAATCTTTTGGGGAGGGGGGAGGGTTGTAACTGTCTCATCTCACTACCTTTTTTTTATTGTTAAAAATTTTCGTAACATAATTCTTTTCAAGCTGATAGTTTCGTCACAAAGGGGTATGTCGATAAAACAAGAATTTTTTTTTATATTAATTTTAATCTACTTTTTTCCTCAAAAATGTTTTATCACAGGTCTGTATCTAAATTACTTTATCAAAACTTGTTGATATTTCTGACTTACTTTAAAGTACGACTTTCAAGGCTTTGTTATACATGTCAGGCTTTTCCGGATTAAATGAGGTATAGTGTAAAGCAATGAGAGGATTGGAGTTTTCTTTTCTTTTCCAAGTTTTTAGCTAATGAAAAGTACAACACGAAGTTTATATATTGATAGACAGCTCTAAAAGACAATCAATAACTGAAAAAATCCTAATTTCAATGACTTCATATTTATACCTAAAACAAATCAATTTAAGCCGAAAAAACTCCTAAAACTTAATACAAATTAAACAGCGAAGACGTTTTAAAAATTGTTATGTAATGAATTTTTAAACCAAATATGATTCTACTTTAGTAATGTTCAAAGCAGAATCAAAACAGATTTGGAAATTAACCATGTGCATGATTTTTGCTGCAATGGAAAACTCCTTAGATTTAGAAATTGAAGTAAAATGTCCGTGACAAAAGAAGAAAAAAATCGAAGAGAAGGAATAAAAGACAAACAAAATAGTAAAGTAAAGAAGATACAGAGCAAGGAAAAGTTAAATATGAAAAATTCGTTTAATCTTTGTTGTTGTCTTGTGCCAGCTAGGCTAGAAATTTGGAGTGCGCTACTTCTTCACAATTGTACTGTTATTTGGTGTGGAGTCCGACTGCCACTGTACATACATGCCGTAAGGACCTGTTTATAGGATAGGCCACCACTAACAGTGCAACACATTCACACAACGAAAGGACGAGGACAGGAGAGAAAAAGAGGTGAGAGAGAAAGTACACCCACGCCTAAGCCGGTATCCGAACCAGGAACCTCCCCATTACAGTCAGACTTCTTCGACGCTAGACGCGTTGGCCGGCATTTACTCGTTAGCATCTGCATTGAAGATAAGAATAACGGTTCCTAAATAGCATCGCCACCCTACTAAAAGCCTGTAATTATAATATGGTAAATATTCTTTTAAATCACATTAGAAGTAGAACACAAATATCCAAGAATTCTCTCGTTACAACTGGACCAACGGCCTACAGCCTTAAACATTCAAACGGCAATGAGGAGAATTGCTTCTAAATTATATCAGTAATCCCTCTAACACTTTCCTTTTGAAAAGCGACAACTATCCTAACAGCAATTCCTATAAAAATCTAATTAAGTGAAATGCCAAAATTCTGGAAAATTCCCGCTCTAATACGGACAAAAATTCTTAAAATCCTAAAAATACAATTACCCGAAGAAGAACAGTACATAAAAATTCCTTTTATAAAAAGGACAATGATAAATATTCTTAAATTTTTAAATCTTTCCATTAGAATAATACCGAAAAATTCTCAAAATTTTCATAGTAAAAATTACAAAATTTCTTAAAATATCCACTAGAAGAGGGACTTGAGTCCCTAAAAAGTTTTTTAAAAGGAAAACATCAGTCCATTAAACACTCTGCTACTATGAGGACCACAATCTCTAAGTCACACATGGCTATAAAGACAATAGTTAAAAATTGGCGTGAACAGTTTGTTTAAAAGTATCAAGTATACTAGGGCTGATCAATAAAGAATGATCTTAAATTAATAAAACATAATTATGTAAACTAATCCTCTTCAAATGTTGATGGCATTTTACGAGATGGTCCCGATTACATGAAATCCACCAGTCAGATCTTTTTTTTTCCTGTTTTCAAAGACGTGCTGGAAGCCATTTTTTGATACGTCTTTCAAATTTGCCTCCGAATCTTTCACCATTGCCTCTGAAGGAAAGAAATGCCATCTCGGAGGTGCTTTTTTGACATCGGAGATACAAAGAAGTCATTGCGAGCTAAATTAGAACTATATAGAGAACGGAATGCAACGAAAAAAACCTCCACACACACACACATCCTTTTCGTCTGGAATGAGCAATTTCGGAATCAGTTGTACACAAACGCGCGTCATCTACAGTTTTTCTTTGAGCAAAGTGTAATCGGAACTAAAGGAGCGGTTATTTTTTGCGATAGTTGTTTCAACTTAAATCTATGATTTTATCGTTCTAATAGCTGCTATGTTTACGTTTTATCAATTAGAAAAGTTACTATAGCGAGAGATCGTCTCTACTTTGAAACTGATTTGCTCAATCTTCAAACATTTTGAAGCAACTGTTAACTGTGCTATTGACAGGGACGTCATTTCAAGTTTTTCCGAGGGGGGGGGGGGGCAAAGGGCAAACACAATACAATTTCATCGGAAAACAGCAAAAACCACGCCCCCTTATATTGAAATACATTGACTTCTCAAGGCCAGGGGGGGGGCAATTGACCCCCCTACCCCCTAAATGACGGGCCTGGCTATTGAGAAGAATGCACTCCCCATCAGCATCTTGTAACATCATATATGTTTCAGCTGCTGGAGTTATAAGAGTAAAGCAAAAATTAAAACAAGCGTACATTTTACTCACCGCGTGTCTCTTCCATTTTCAGTATACGAAAACGAATCTATAGATGCTGCAACAGCTGCCTTTTGAACTTTCGCCATGACGACCCTTAAATTTTAGCCATCCTTTCTTCACTTATTCCACTACACATACATTATTAGTTTTCTGAGTCTTTATATTTCATTTATCCGAGAAAAATTGTGAACATTCTTTACTCAACATCCAAATCACTATAGCCAACAGTCTTTGGAGCCCTTCCTAGAATAAGGGTTACAATTCGTAAAAATCCTCCCGTACAATAAGAACGACAATTCCCAAAACTCCCAAGTATAATAAAGATCATTTTCGAACATCAACAGCACCCCTGAACCTAAATAATCCTTACTATAATAACTCTTCCTATAATAAATCTTTCTGAAACTTTTAACTCGAAGGATGTCGTTACTTCCTCAAAACTAAGATAACTCCTTAAAAATATTCATCAGAAAAAATAAAAATACTTTAACATCTCCCTCAGAAAGAAAGAAGGAAAAAAAAAGTTTGCTTATTTACTCAGAATGTTTCGAGTGCATTTTTTTACAGTGATACTACAAACGCATTCGTTTCAATAAAGGAAAAGGATTCTCTTTTGCCTTGAGAATTCGTCAATTGAGTTAATACAAATATTTTCTTCAACTAAAAGCATTTATAACTCCTCTTCAATGAAACGTCGAACACATCTTCCTTTAAACACAACAACACGGATTTTCAATTAATGATGATAATTCATATAAAAATGTGGACTAAAATTTTAACAAAGAGAAAAAAAAAAATTTAAACAAGTTCACGATGCGTACATCTCTAAAGTCCAAAGAAAGCTTGTTTAAGGTTTCTAGACTTTAAGTGCCGCAGGGCAGTCTGGACATCAAGAATAGACACTATATCAACAAACTGACAAACGTCGTCTGAGTTATAATACATCGACACATAGTTTTCTTTCATATGAACAACATAAAATTTTCATTAGAACAAAGAACATTGTTATAATGCTGAAATAGCTAGTGTTGTTTAGGGCCATACATAAAGTGTGAATGAATAATTCTCAAAGAATTAATGTTTAAGATTGTAAGTATAACATTCCTCTGACAAGAAAGCATTCCACAAAGGTGTTTGGAAAAAAAATTGACAAGTGACGCTTATGTCTTTTGAGTTTAATAGAAAGCAGTCCAATGAATCACAAGAAGTACCGCGGCATTTGAATAATTTTTACGAATCTTCGTACATAAAGACAAATGTGCTCGTATATAACAACGAAGCTTATACGACCGTGGCAAATACTACCATCTCAGTGGCCATCCCCCCACATCCTGGCCTCCGAGCATCTGATTCCGTACGTCATCTTATAGCGAATTTATCTCTAGGCATCCATCACTACTCAATACAGTTTGTGTGTCGCGTCACGAAAAAACAGAAGAAAGTTGGAAGAGGGATGGAGATGCAACTCCAGCTATTTAGATATCGGCAATTCGTCGTCTTAAGCGCTGCTATCGGTGATTTAAAACCCCTGGACGGAGATACAAAAGGTTAAAAAAAATTTCAAGTCACGCGAGAGATATAAATAAGAGAGTGGGAAAAAGAACTGGATGAGTTTCTATGTTTCAAAGATTTATCTGGCGATTGCGTCGCGCCACAAATTGTTCTTTCTTTCTCGTCACCCCTCCTTCCCTGTGTGTCCTGTTCTGTTCGAATTCTGTTTCCAAGTTTGATATCTTAATGTACAAGTTCAAGAAGTGTAGACAATAGATTACCGGGGATATCTTTACAATGAAGTGGAAAAAAAAAGAAAAGGGTATTTCTGTGTTTCAGTTCTTGCCATTGCTGTTTCACCCATGAGTTCAAAGTTCACAAATTTATTCCATGTCGTAAAGCACGTGATCATCCAGTTATGACAAGGTATTGTACTGAATAGTATGGTCCTGGAGATTTACGTTATACTATCATTGCATATCTAGTGCATTTTAAGTTACATAAATTAAATTTGTCTGCTGATAAGGTCATCTCAAAACGTCTAAAGTTATTTTGATCCAAAAATTATCAACGATTTACGATCCCATGCTAGGGTTTCGAAAGAGTTATTGATTTTTTCCTTAGTTTAATTGCTATGCGTACCGCGTTTGAGCAAAGGAAATGTCAAGACAGAAAGTAGCAAGCTGTAATCTTTTGTTTCAAATTCACAATAGAAAAAAATCATTGCAAATATAAAGTAATAAAAGCAAATATATTGCCTCTTGTCTACAATCTTATTGTTTTTTTTTTATTTCTGAACATGATAAAGAAAAGTAACAAAACTGACAGCAACAACAGCATCCACAAAGACACTAAGAAAATCTACTTTAACCAAACCAAAGCTACTTTCTTATTATACTGTTATTGTCATTATATAACATTCAGTAATATTTTAGCTGAGTTTATTTGAAAACACAAGTAGATAGGAAAAAAAAGTTTAGTCATCTTAAACAAATATTTCCATATAAAAATTTTTGTTTAGTGTTAAAAAAAACTGTTCAACTAAGTTTAATATCTATAAACTGAAACTAGGAAGCATTAGGCAAAACCAGAAATAATGTATTGCTCCCTGAAACGAATGAGCGAAAACTAGCGCGTAGCAAGAAGAAATTGATCGCTCATCATAATCTTCTTGTTGCTAATGCCTACCCAAATAATAAAATTATCCCTCCTCCATTTACATATGCGCTCCAAGACCTTCAATCCAGCATCTCCTCCTAATGACAACATTCCTTGCGCAGCTTTTATTTATGAAAGCGCTTGATCCCATTGTGTTTCCTCGGGTTTTGCGTTGTAATTAAAACCCCTGGACCTCCGAATGCGTCGACTCTGGGACCATCATCCATAATGGAAGATGGACTCATTTCGCTAATGGCTGCTCATTTGTTTCACTTTGGGGGCCTGTCTGCGGCCAGGACACCTGCCTCCATAAGCCACATGTTCGCCGGGAAACGCGGGCATGTCATGATTTTGTGAGCGAGTCAGCGACAAAGAGATTGCGGGCCTGCTTCAATGACTTTGGCAGAAATGATGGAAAAGCTCTTTATGAATTCACGTTTAATTCTCTCGCTTCTCTGTCAAACATTGTTTCGTCATGTTAGAGTGAATATATTTATAGTAAATCTCTGGAGTTTTAACATTGCATTCTCGGTTCACGCTCTTTAAAACTAGCGAAAACAAATGACTTATTTCTCGTTCGTTCGTATTTTGTTTCAGATTCATTTAAAAAATAATAATTTCGTGTTTTAATTCCCTCTTGCTGTAGTAAGATTTTTTTAAATATTTCAAGGTTGGAGGCACAAAATATGTTCCGCGTTTTTTATGACTCCAGTTGCTTGACGGGTTATTTTTTCAACCAAAATTTAAAACAATTCGCTAAATTTCAATAAAATAATCTTAAACATGTGTCTAATAACACATTAATAATCGACGGATGATTTTTTTTTCCTTTGAAAGAAAAAAGCATTGTATAGCAAAAGTAATTTTTTCTTAAATGCTTCTGCACCTGATAGGATTAACAATATCAATAAATTTTTGAACTTTATAATTGCAGAGAAATTGCCGGCTGGGTCAGACTGAAAAGTCGGCGATCGCAGAGCACACTTTCAGTAATGGAATCCATGATATAAAATTCAAAGAGGCCAAAATAATTTCACGGACTTCAAATTTTTTCCCCAGATTAAATAGAGAGGAAATAGAAATTTTCAAACACCCAAATAATTTTAACAAGAAGGAGGAAGAAATAAAAGTTAACATGCTTTGTCATCCGGCCATCTGTCAATCCCGAGCCGGAAGATAGAGGGCGCTGCGTTTTCAATTTAAAATCTTTCAGCAGTTCGAACCGCCTCAGTTGCGATCGAAACGTATGGATTTCAGCCATTCAGATCACGGCACAACTGCCCGGAATCCTTAACTAATATTAAACTATCCTAATTTTTAGGAAATAATACTGATATATGTCTACATCTCCTACTTCTTTTCTCAAATCTTTTTTCTCAAACCCCTCTTCGCTCAACTAATTAATCTCATAATAGTATACTACTTCGAAAATTGTTTGAGTTGTGAAATTCTGCTTTAAGTTTTTCAGATAGAGGCACTTACATTCAAAACTTCAAGAGAGACACCAGTGCTTATCAACATTCAGCATACTGAACTATATACTGTAGTAATAGCAACATTAAATATATGCACAGGCACACATGAATGCATACATAGGTACAGGCATACATGCATAACTACATGTATACGTACTTACATACATGCATATTACATAGATACATACGTATGTATAGACTAGTACACGAAAACGTATATTTGAACAGATATGCATAAAAATTCAGAAGCACTTCAAAAAAGCTTATTTATGATCGTGGTATAGGGACTTATACCCGTCCATGCAGCATGCACCCAAGTAAATACAGCATCAATGACTTCAGCTGCATAATTTTTCCGTGTTCAATTAGATTAATTTACGTTAAGAGGTGCATAAACTATTGGGTAGTATGAAAACATTTTATTAACAACCAAATTGGTTTGTCTGCACACCGTTTTTATGTCAAAAGAGGGACGTTTTTGGATTTTCAAGAACGTGCCGGGCGGGTAGCAAATTTTTTATGGCATTCCGTTGATTTTCACATTGTTACCGATTATTTTAGTTTACAACTTTCTCAGTCGATGGCTTTAGTTTTAAACTAAGGTATTAATTGACTATAAAACAGTTCACTGTTAGACGGACTAGGTTAAGTATGAACGCTCTAAATAAAAGTTAACCCAATTTAATCAATGGAATATCTAAGCATTTTTGATGGCGCACTTAGAATCTATGCGTCTAAATTGAAAGCAAAATTACGTATTCAAACTGCTTAGTTTTGGACACAAGCCAAAACCGAAAAATTTTGGTAAAAGTGTATTACAAACAAAGTCCCTTGCGGGAAAACTCTTTTAATCATCAGAAAACAAATGAGTTTAAATTAATAACCCACAACTCATTTTGCTTTCTAAATATTTAAAGGAATTAATGAATTTTAGCTTCGATAATATTCGTAATTGATTGTTTTAAAATATTTTGATGGATAATTTCTAAAGCTATGAAGGAAGTTAAACTTCTTCTAATGAAGATAGCTTTCCAATTGGAAAGGCGCACACGATCTTTATCTGGAGTATGGGAACAGGCACTTTCTCCTTAATTAAAGCTCCCTTTCACCTGCTCTTAACTCCTCGCTCATATTTAGGGATTTATCTATCTAGGTTGGTTATACGTAAAAGATCTAATGAGGCATTTGTACTTGCTATAAGCACTGAAAATGGAATTAGGAACATTATTATGGTAGGGTATTTATGAGTTGATGAACTTTATATTGTGCAAATGAAAGTAACTAGGACGTTTTATTAAGTTTGTAACAGCAACGTTTTTCAATGAACTTTATTTTGAAGCGATATATAGCTCCTCCCCATACAGCCCAACCCCCCTTTTTTAAGTTATATGAGCAACCTTGGATCAAATAGGATTTAGTAGATCAGGTCTGAGAATTATTAGTTTTTGTAGAAGAGACATGAAAGGATATTGTTAAGAACAACTGCAGCATTTTTAACTACAGTTTCCGCTTCTTGCTTTAAATCGTCATTTCTAACTGAATAACAAAAGTTAAATGTTGGTCTGTAGTACGTAAAAACAATAAGAACAATGTAAAAGCTTTTATTGTTATTATTACTGATGTACTGCATAGTATTTTCGCATAAATAAAATAACGTACCGCACGAACATTAATAAATTGGAATATTTTGAAAGCGATGCCATAATTAATGAAACAAATAAAGTATTTCTGCTATAATACACATGCAATATTGTAATATTAAGTCCGAATTATTGTTAAAAAATGTAACATAAAAAATACTTTAAAGTGAGCAAAGTAATAAGGTTGTGAATGAATTGATTTAAATACCTTTAATGTAAGAAATACTCATTCCAACAGAAATAATTAATTACCGCATCTAATATTTTAAAGCTAAACATTAATCCAGAAAACATATGTAAATTAAGTTAAGTACTTAGAACGTCTAGGAAAAGAAAAGAAAGAAAGAAAAATACACATTTTTTTACATGAGAAAAAAAGGCGATGCTACTTTTTACCCATGTAATTTTTTTCTCAATAATTTTGTTTCTATGAATTACATTTTTATGAAATGGCAAAGGATTAAGTGACCAGGGATCTAACAATCACATAGCAGATTGGTGGAGCAAACTACAGGCACAACACAGTGCCTGAAATGAGCAATTTCGTTTCCTCAAAAAGAATAAAAAAAGAAACTTTATTCAACTCTGAAAATGTTTTAATTAAATCGTTTTTAGTTGAAGTAAAAATATGATGCTCTTTTCAATGGATTTACAGTGCCCTCTGCGCATTTGTTTTTCCTTGATAATTCGTGCCAAAATTTGGTTGAGCAGCCTTGTGAGATTTAAGTGTAAGTACTGCGTAATTTTAAACTGAGACACGATGAAACGAGGAAAAATAAACTCATAATAAATATGTTTTATTCGAAGAGACATATCCTTGAATAGTAATGAACGTTTTAAAACGATTAGTTATGAAACTTATACTTTGCAGTTTTGGCAAGCTAGCAACATGAAAACAGATGTAGAACATTTCTATCATGGAATATTCACAGAATTTTAAATTTGAGACTTGCTTCGCATTCTGACAGGAATCGTCCACAAGATCTTTGACGTGATATTTTTAAGGAAATTATTTATTTGTCTGTAGCTAATTTCAACTCTATATGAGCTTGAGATTTTGTTTCGATAGAAGCAATTATTTTAATTATTATATTTGTGCTTCACAAACAAATTTCATCTGTTGTAGAATTGCATGAACTTTAAATAAAAGCAAAATTTGAAAATAGACATATATATTTATTTGTATTTTACGACGCAAAATTAAATTTTCAAAGAATTGGATGCTTTCAAAGACAACTTTAAGTACTGAAAATTTTTTGTGTTGAATTCAGGGGAATCATGACTTAAAATGTAGATTGTATTAGTTGTATGTACGCTGTCCTAAAGATTTTCTTTTTTAAAAAGAATATTTAATTCCTTTGAGCAGCAGTTTCAATAAAAAAACTTTGGTGCTCGTGATAATTGCACTGTTAAAAATTCCGGAAAATTTTACGATAAATATAACTCCAAAATGGAGTGCTTACATCCAACAGAAAATTTTACCGGAACAAGAAACTTCTGCCGTGCCAATTGGTACAATAAGTGGCTTACAGGGTGTAGCAAATAAATTCGTCATTCTCCTTTTTTTCTGAAGTTCCATGCAGTAAAAGGGTTATCGAGAATCGTTCTACAATGAGAAGGCAGGTTCGAATCCAGGCAGGTTTGTGTTTTGTTCTTTTCAGCGCAGCTACCCACAGTCTTTTTTTTTAACTATGAAATAGGAGTTTGAAGTACGATAATATATTGGCAAAATGAATTTTCAGAACTTTTTAATGTAAAATTTGATAAACATTTTCAGAGTACGTGAAACTTGATTTAGTGCTGTACGTAGGGTTACGTTAGATGGAACTTTACTCAAGCCGTCATGATTGTGTTCAGTAATAATTAGAATTTTCTAAAAATCGGCATGACTAAGTCCACAAGTTGCGAAATGATATTTCCAGTAACAATAATAACCTAACACATTTTTTTACAGTGCATGTATGTCAAAAAAGAAATCATTTTCTAAAAAATATAGCACATAGTTTCTTTGATATGAAGTTGGGAGAGTGATAAATATTAGGCATGTGAGTGAATGGACCACTAACAGTTTCTGTAAATGCATTTTGAAGAAAATCAAAAGCATTAGTGACTCAAAAAATATGACAAATGTGTTGTATTTCTGACTTTAAGACCAATTCTGAGCGAGAGACCAAATTAGCAAGAATCTTCTTGAATAGTAAGTTTTCATTATCTTTCAAAATTCGCTAATTAATATTTATTAAAATTCAGTTAGTCTTTGTTTTATGTATAATTTAATTGTTCCTTTACTCATTTTTAAATGTATTTTAATTTAATTTTAGTGTTATAATTTTTTAAAGTACACTTATGTTTTAACAACAACTTTATTGGAATTGAATGACACGCAAGACACATGGTAACAAATTTGACACTATTTTTCCGTTCTATGCATAGAAATTTGCAAGTTTCTTTTTTTTTTCAGCTACCTTAGATGAAAACAAAGTTTAGTATTTGTTTTTAGATGTTTGGGCCCTTATTGAAGCCATTTGTTCTTAACTGCTCACACCAGTTACGTTTGTTTTAAAGCAAATAATTGATATTTTTAGTACTTACGTTTACAAACCGATTTTCTGCATGTTTACTCAGATAAAGTTTTAATGTCAAATTATTTTAAGTCATGCATTGTAACTTTTTTTTTGCAAAAAATAGTAAAGATTTTAAATTAAAAAATCCCATTAAAATATATGAAGGGGGAGGGGGAAGAAAGATCAAAGTGACCAAAAAGCGATTTCGAGAAAAAAGGAGAGCAAAGTTTGCTTTCTCTAAACTCTTTTTGTAGTTAATAGAGTTTTCATGCACAGTTCGGTCGATTCTCCTCTTTTTCCCCCCTTGTTGTTCTACCAGATGATATTACTCCTTCATAGCCTCTAGATACCGCTAATATCTTAAAATTGACGAAAAAGTGACTTTCATCTTTTTCCCCCTGATCCTTCATATGGTAAAAGTTTTTTTTTGGAAAGCTCTAGTATGGTAGCATTTCAAAATGTTTTATCTTTTAGGTTTCTGTTATACAAGAAATTATTTTAGTTCTTAATTGTTGAAGCTCAATTGCTTTTATTGACAATTCAAGTAGTAGAATAAGTCAGAAAACAAAATCTTATGATATTACTTACAAGTTTAGCATCAAATGGTATCTTCATTATCGTCTTTATTAACACAATGATATCACTTATCACTCATTTATGTTAGTTTTCATCACATAAGTCAAATAATTATTTCGTAGATGCCTATCCTATGACCTATTTACTACATTGAGTGATGATAAAAAAGACAAATGAGCTTCTTCATTTGTTTATATTTTATTTAATAATACTGTTATTTTTTATGCTTCTGAATGTTTATTAAAACTATCTCTCCCCAGTAAGAAAGTTACAAAGTAAATACCCTACTTCATCATTAATCACCTCAACTAAAATTCGACAAAAAGTTTCTATCCTATATTAAAGTAGGACATCATTTTCGTGTCTTCTACAAGTTTATAAGGAACATGAAAAATTTTGTAACTTTGCTCAGACTTTTTTTTTTCATTTCATTGCACTGCAAAAAATTAACTGTTAATTTTACAGTATAATACTGGCAGCCGAGGTTCCAATTTAAAGCTGTAAAATGCAAATTAATAAACTGTAAAACCTGCAATTTTAGTTGCTTACTGTAAAGTAAGCAATTTATGCAGTTTATTGCAGTAAATTTAGTTGTATTATACTCTAAAAACAACAGTATAATACTGGCAAAGGAGGTTTCAGTTTAAAGCTGTAAAGTGTACGGTAATAAACTGTAAAATTAGTAATTTAACAGTTTATTACTATGAAGTTAGCTGCATTACACTGTGAAAACAACATTTATTTTTTACAGTGTACGTGCATGTAATCCATATAAAATTAGTAGAACTGATGCAATTCTGAAAAGTTGTGCATGTTAACAGCAGCACAACATCATCAGCATGAGGTTTGGCAGTACCAGGTAAAGGCAGAGTAGCTAGTTTCTGCTATAGTGCAGTCTCGAACATATTTGTGTTATCTTAATCCTTACTAGTACAAAATTGTAATTGACAAAAATATTAAACATTGATGTTAAAATGATTAAATACATAAATAAAATAAAATGAAATTAAAAAAATAAATATTATAAATAAGTAACTAAAACTAATAAATAAAGTTACGGCTTTTAAGGGATTTATTCAACTGAAAACTAAAAAAAAAATGCTGTTAACGGTGCTGGGCAATTCCACGGTAACTTTCGTTACATTTTGGCCAACGGTTAATCATTTAGCACCTCAGCACAGACAAACATTGTTATACAAACCTTGAATAAAAGCTTTCTATGAAAATGGCAGTCAAAAGCAAAATTAAAATGCAAAAATATTCGATGCATAAAAATTTTTTAAAATTTAGCAGTCAAAAATAAGGCAGTAACTTACGTTACACAAAAAGGGAATGACATAATATGAAAATTGGTTCTAAGGCAAATTTCTGCTCTATTACAGCTGTTTTCTTGTTTGAAGTATAATGTATCAGTTCCTTATAATGCTCAGGAATTGATTTTCATTAATTTAAAAATTTATTTCAAACATTGAGAGTTATGGGAATTTTTGACTGGGTAACTCACGTTACAGTTAACTTATGTTACAAAATTTACTTACAACCAAATCTTTATTACAAAAATTAATGAATGAAAATTACAGCTTAGTTTAGATCAAAATATTGAAAATCAACAATTATGAATTGAATTTATAGAAATTTAATACCAAATTCAATGAACAATCAAAAATATTACGCAACATAAGACTTTTAAATGCAAACTGGTCACTGTTATTTACAAGTTTAGGTAGGTTCAATTTTTCGAATCACGTTTTCTCATAATAAATTTCATCTGTTGTTTCTGGCCATTTATAATAGGTTCCAACAGCAGCCATTACTTTTACTTTAAACTCGTTTTCTTCAATAATCGTCACAACTCAAGAATACAATGTATTTTCGTACTTCATCACACACCATTCACCGGCTTTTATATCTGTTTTTTCTTCTTGTTCCTTGAAATATTTAACTAAACAAAACCCCACAGTTTGTCCATTTTTAGTTCTTAAATGTTGATTGTCAATGTGCGGATCTTCAAAAAATAGTTTTCATAAATTTTGCTTTTTCTAACATATTTCAGTACCATCAAGAGTGACTTTTATTTATGAATCTGTAATATCCACATGACTTTTCACATACCCCTTTTACAGCGCATCTTTCTGCAGAGTTCAGTGGCATTTTAATGCAGAATAAAACATATTTCACCTGTAAGAGATAAAATATTTTTACATTTGTTTTTTCCAAAACATAGTTCAAAACTTTAAAGCATAACAGAAGTCATTTTTGAATAATTTTTAGTAAATTACCTCGTAAATATTCAGAATGCAGTGATATAGTTTAGAGATAATTAATATCTTAAAATCCAAAAAGAAACATGTAATTTATAACAGAGGTTATTGTAATCTTATTAACAAATAGAGACATTTTAAGAAATATGCTTAATTAAATTAAGTAAATGCAGTACATTTAAAAGAATTCTTGAATAAATTACTTCTACTAACCACATGGGCTTATTTCACAATTTGCTTTCTTTATAAACACAAGTATTTAAGTTCTACTTAGGTAACTTACATTACCTGCATATGTCGGTAACTTATGTTACACGTTTTGATTGTAGCACAAAAAATTAAATAATCAATATTTAAAAAAAAAACTTTAACTATTTGCTTAACACACACTTATAAGATAGAAGATGTAGCATTGTTAACATTGCATTGCCCTTTCTTTATGCACAACAGGAACTTTAACATGTTTTTAGTAACTTACGTTACAAAGAACAGTGCATTTTTTTAAGAGTACATAAATCACTTAATTTAAGTGCAAACATTCGTTTTAGCAATTCAAAATATTGAATTGAAGTGTAATAATCAATATTCTTCCTTTAAAACAGTTATCTAAAGAAAAAAATTGAAACTTACCAACGTTGAAAGAATGATCATTTGCTTTACCAAAAGTTAAAAATTCCATTTCCAACTTCCAAGTGCTGCCAAAACTAAAAAAACTACATTCTTGACAAAAAAAATTAGTATAAATAATAAACTTCTAATATTTTTAAACCAAAAAATATGCAAAACAGACGCATTACTGTAATTTGATTTTTCCTACGCTTTTCCACACTTGCATGGAATTGCCCTGCTTCGAATGTGCTAGTTTTTTTTTTTTTTTAATGACATATATTTATAAAAAAAGAAGCAATTGCAGAAAAAATAAAACAATTTCATTGTTGATAAAATTTTGTAAAGACATAAAAGTATCTTAAATTACAAAATTACAAAAGTCTAAAATTTTAGCATTGCAAATGCATGACAATCTTAATTGTAATTGTCATGTGCTTTATAGTAATTCAAGAAAATAACGCAGTCGTTTTAAAATTAGTTGAAACAAACTTATTGCTTTGAAAACTGTGGCAAAAAACATACACAATTTTTCTTATTCTCTGACAGCTCTTAAATTCTTCAGAAGCCTAAATCTTAAATGTTCTTAGGGTTTTTAAGCTGCTTAACAGTTGCTCCTTCTATGGAGATTTGATACCTTTCTGCTTAATCAAAGTGAAGTCCATTAGTGCACAATTAGGGTCCGAGTCTTCAAACTAGAGCGAAGAGCACTCTTATCACACAATATTATCTTTTCGACACTGAAACGGAAAGATGACGCATTAAGTCTGAATAATGACTCGATAATTAAAAATCTTAATCATCCCTATTTGCTGAGCACAGCTAAGAATAAGTTACCTGAAATTTTTCTTCTATTCACTGAGCACATTTTTTATTATTTCTATCCCCCCCCCCTCTCCTTCTCTCTTGGCCCTAATGTTACATAAAAGAAGAAATGTTTCGTCATTTTTCATCTGGGTTTCCCTAATGAGTGATCGTAATAATAAAAGTAGATTGCTGGGGCAGATATTAGGAGCAATTAAACGATTACAACATGAGAAATGGGGGAATTTATTGGCGCTTAAACGATGTAAGGGAACCTATTGATAAGACGGCTTTGACTTTATTAAAAAGAAATTCCCTATTCTAATTATTAATCCGGACGTTTTGCAACGGGAAAGCTTCTCTTGATAGAGAGGATCACCTAATTGCAATGATGAGTTTTGAGCGGATTATCTGTCTATCAACCTATAAGTACGCATATATTTGTGTGCGTGTATGAATGAATGTTTGTTTGTTTATCCTTCATAGCCAAATTTAGCTGAATATTTAAGTATTTTTGTATCTGCAGAGAACAGCAATCGGCAACCTAAATTGACCAAAGATCTACTTTCCAAATTTGGTGTAGCACAAGATCGACCTTACGGGGGAGGGAAGGGGAGGGGCATACACTATAGACTTAAATGAATGCGTTTTGCATACATGGTTAAGTAGAGAACTTGATGAGTTCAAATTGTGGGTTAACTCTTAACAAAAAATAATTACATTGCTTGTTTAAGATTGATAAAATAATGACGATAAAAAATTTCCAGTGATTATAAAAAGTTCGAAAATTAGCAACTAAATATTGATTTAGACATTACACTTAATTTTATTAAGTGTAACGTCTAAATCAATATTTGCTGCAATAATTGCCTCGATCGAATCAAAATAGGCTTGAGAGCGACAGGTCCATCGCGATCGACGGGTTGCCTACCACTGTCATAGGGCATGTTTAGAGACCAGCTAGACAAAAATCTTCTTTTATTCCAACTTTAAGTATTTTAAACATAAATACCTTAAAAGTTCTTGTTCATATTGACATTGTATGTCAAGAAAAATGCTGATTTTTCTGCGCACTAATTTCCAGTTTTTCTCAAAAATCTCTCCCTCATGGAGATTCTTCATTTTTGTACTTTTGGATTATAAGACTTCGTATGCTCGAAAGAGTAAATGGTAAAGTTCTTCACGTTTTAAATATTTTAAAAGACGTAGTTAAGAAAAAATATAGATCTATCTCCATAATACCTACAAAAATAAATCAACGCTCACACATGGAACCACTCACAGACGATAATCTTCTAAACAGCCTATAAGCAGTGGCGAAACAAATCCGAATTTTAGTCATTGCCTAAAGCATACACGACTAATATTAATTTAAAATCAAATGCTAAATTTAAGAAATCAATTTCAAGGCTGAACCTTGGCAACTATAGAAATGTAAATTTTGTTGCTAATGTATGAAACTCCCAAGAAATATCTTAATATAACCAGCAAAAAATGCCATACCACCCTATTTCCCTGCTGTCATTGTATTTGTACAGTTGAAAATTTAAAAAGTTTTTCTTACTTTTTATTTCAAACATTTAATATTAATTTAAATCAAAACTTATCGTTGTAGATTTCCTGAATGGCAACATAATAATCTGCATAGAATAATTCTAGAAGAACATAAACAGAGAAGAACCTTCAATTAAAATCATATATCTTCAGTTGTGGTCTTCTTTCTGATTTTTAACATTTAACTCCGTTTTCTTGAATTTTTTACTTTCTAATTTTCGAGATTATTCGTTCTACAAATTAAAAAATATATTTAAACTATTGAAGCGTATTTCTTCTAAAGCTATTTCTTCTGACCTTTCGAAACCTCATGCATTTTTTCCGGACATTTTATTTTTTATTATTTCTTTCATTGATCACATTTACAATTTTTAGAACATGGTGATTTTTGCTATACTTTATTTAAAAAAAAATCAGCAATTGTTTTAAATTTTTCAATTTTTCATTGCCAACAAAACTTTTCTCATCTTTTCACTCATGTCTGTTCTCGAAGGAATTATCATCATGAAAAACAGGCTTGGCATCCTGAGTTTGCGCCAAATTAATCAAAACTATACGCTTAAATGCTTGCCAAAAGCTAATAAAATTTGATATTACTGAAATTTCAATTTGTTTGGATTGAAGCATTAAATACGGCTGAATATTAATAACTGCTTGCATACTGCCGTGTTAAGCGCTAAAGTAGTATCTGCAGCTGAGCTCAAACTGGGATTTTTTTTCTTTAAAGCTTTGCGCTACCATGTATTTGATTCAGATCAAACTTTTTCAGATTTTAAGAAAAAATATTTCTCGTTCTCAAATGACCATATAATTTTGTATTTAGGTAAAATACGTCACAAAGAGCCATCTGGTGGAGATAACTCAATTTTGTTAAAAAGTGCAGATACGACTTTTATGCTTAGCACGGCAGCATAAGTGTCGTACTTTTAGATTCATGAAATAATTGTATTCGATTGTTCAGAAACTACAGCACAAGATAGTTATTTATGGTAGTTTAGAAATCTAAACTCAACATCTCATGCCACAAGTGTGCAATATAATTTTTTTCGTGTTATTTCACTCTAGTATAAACACAACATTGATGTCAAATTAATCTTCATATATTACAGAAATTGAGCCATCAAATTCTAACGCCTTTATTTCCTTACAGCATATGCATATGTACTATCTAATCAATTGCACAGCCTATTACGGGCCTACCGCAGGCAGTCTTGTTGTGGAATATTTCTTAATTAACTACACAACACGAAAAATCTGGTATATTATCCTTGAGTTTAAAAAAAATAATAATGATAAAAAATATATATAAAAAGTAAATTAAGAGGCACGGCTTCTATGGAGAGATATTAATATGGTAATAAATCCTGAACGTTAAACTTAATTAGATGATGGAAGGAATTGTTTTCCTGAAGTTGTTTACTCTGCAAGAAAAAACTTGAAGAAAAATGCAGCGCCTCATTTATTACTTTCTGAAGGAATTCAGTTTCCCTTTACTGCCTTCTCTTATTATACTCTCCATTAAAGAAACCCTAACGGCGAACGAAATTAGGCATTTAGCTATGGTAGCTAGCTATTTTAAAGTGTAAAATAAAATTATTTTTTCCTTTTAAAATTTTGGTAAAGTAATCTTGCGGTTTCTTTACAGGTAATGATTATGCGTGTTAAAAAGATCTTGATTTTAGTGTTTTATCTCAACTTTAAAATTTAATAATTAAATACTCCCTTCAAACAAACTTCTCAAGCCAACCTATATAATTCTCCTGGTTTTGTTGAATAATAAATAGCTGTTAAGAAGGAAGGATTATTTACTGCCAGTGAAAAAAGTAGATTTTCTTTAAACTCAAAATTACTTTTTAATTAGAATAACAAAATGTCAGATTTAAGTTTAGTGTTGCAAGTATTGTAAACGTTCCCATTTCTTGCATTTGCGTAACCCTTTATGCCCCGACGGGACTCAGAAGCCCCTCTTATACTAGTAATTAAGTATTATGAATTCTAAATGGCTGGAATCATGCTGAAGCTTTTAGGTACCACTTCTTGTACTTTGCTGAGAGACCGGCAAATGGTAAATGCGATAAGAAACAGTTTTCTTAGGGGCCCCTGAGAGGTAGGGGGTCATAAACCCTCAAAGTTTTCAAAATTTTACACTCGGAAAAAATGTTTTTTCATATATTTTCTACTAGAAAAACCAAAAAAAAAAAAAATGTAAAAATTCATTGTAAAATTATTTTGGGACATAAAAGGTTAAAGAAGTAACTTATATGTTGATTTGAAACCTTTTAATTATATTACTTGAAACAAAAAAGAAACTTGCAGAGAAGAATCAAATCTATTTTCGCGTACACCATTTATTATATTTAAACTTTTATCTAATTTTTTTTTTAATTTTACTTTTTTCTATCTTTCATTTAAATTTTATTTTATTTTCATACGTTTTATGCATGCTTATGTTTCCTTCGACACTAAAATTTGTTATATAGCGCAAGGAAATTATGTTTCGATATTGAAAAAGAATGAATTTTGAAGAAACTGTACAGAAATAATTGATTAACGCTTAAAAATGCGTTATGAATTTACTTTAAGCAAGAGAATAATAAATTTGCAGTTGAAAAAAAGATATCGATATTTCACACAATATTTTCAAAAGGGATTCTGCATTAACTTCAATTTCGCTGAAATTTTGTGAAGTTTTCAGGTATGAGTTTCGAACTGAAATGATAATTTTTGAAATGTATTGCATCTGATTCTTTAACTGATTTGTTTTTATTTGATTCGAAATGCTTGAAAATTTTTCTCCGATAAAATTATTATGTTCTGATGACATAACTTATTGTTTTTGTTTGCTTTGATGTAATTGGTTTTACGTACATAAATACAAGCAATTATTTTTCTTTAAATCTGAATTTCAGGTTTGTTAAAGTAGTACTCTTGCTCAGTACCACATAAAGTAAATGCAATACATTTTTTTTCATATTTTTCTTTCTTTGAAAATAATCTGAGAGAGTCTCTAGGTATAATTACCAGGAAAACTGCATCAATTTTGAAATAAATTTAAGATACATAATTGCTGATTTTTTGAAATTTTTCGATTAAAAAAAAGTTTAAATGCAACTTTTTTTTTTTTTTTGCAAATTAGTTCGTATTTATGTCAAAATATACTAGTTTATTGTTCATATATATTTATTGAGTTCAACACTGGCAAAGATATTATGGCGCTTTATATTATTAGAAATTTAGGTCCCAACGTTTTCGAATACCATAAAGTGATTTTAGTTATTATTTCCTACCCCCCCCCACCCTCTCTCCTTCTCTCTTGGCCTGAATCTATATACATAAATGACTACTTTTTGTATGTATGTCCGGGGTAATCTTCAAAACTACTGGACCGATTTTAACCATATTTTCACCATAGATAGTTACATTAACAGGAATCAGGATAGGCTATAATTTATTTCTAAAAAACTTAGTTTTAAAAAGTTATTATGGAAAACAGTAAATTTCATGTCATTTCCCCCATTAAATGATTAAATTTTCTACCCATTGTTGCAAAAATTTGTTGCCTCGCAACAACAATATTAATAGTAATCATGATGAAAATTTTGAACCAAGGCTTCTCTGAAGTAAGTATGAAATTTATTGCTTTCTTAGGATTTTTATATTTATCTATACCAATAATCGATACCGGGTTAAATAAGAAGAAAATTGATATTGGCAACAGTTAGAAAACAGAAAATGAGTTTTTGGAAAATCACACGGATAAAATAAATAACGCATTTAAGTTTGATTTCAAGTTCTTCTTCCCACCCAGTTAATTTACCACATGATTACAAAAAATAGCTTTAAGAAATATGATTCTACTGGGTTTAGTTGATGAAAGTCATATATTTATTTTCTTGGATTTGGCATGTTGCATTTAAACCCGTGCTACGCCGGGCACATTAGCTAATGTTACATAAAAGAAGAAATGTTTCGTCATTTTTCATCTGGGTTTCCATAATGAGGGTTCATAATAATAAAAGTAGCTTGCTGGGGCAGATATTAGGAGCAATTAAACGATTACAACATGAGAAATGGGGGAATTTATTGGCGCTTAAACGATGTAAGGGAACCTATTGATAAGACGGCTTTGACTTTATTTAAAAACGAAATTCCCTATTCTAATTATTAATCCGGACGCTTTGTATCGAGAAAGCTCCGTTTGATAGAGTTGATTACGAAATTGCAATGATGAGTTTTGAACGGATTATCTTAGTAGTTTATTGTTCATATATATTTATTGAAATCAACTCTGACAAAGATATTATGGCATTTTATATTATTAGAAATTTAGGTCCCAACGTTTTCGAATACCTTAAAGTGATTTTATTTGTACCCCCGGCACTTGAAAACTTTTGTCGAGGTCAAAAAAAAAAAAAAAAAAAACCCACGCGTATATTTTACCTTAACCATTAAAAACTGAAATCAGTCAATCAATTACTTGCCAACTTGAAATTATTTTCAAAAAAAAAAAAAGCATTTGTGAATATAGATTCTAAAAACATTTTTAGCTGTCCAATTTTCTTTTTCTTATTGATCCGGACCTGCACCACAGTCAGCCAGTTGCCGATAGTGGCCTTAAAACCTAATATAAAATGCTGCTATTATATTTTGTATAGGTTAATTGAAAACCATTTGTTCAGGTTGAGGAAAGATAAATGCAAAAGTGTTAATTGGACAATTATGAAAAAAATTAATAATAATAAAGCAACTATGTGATCTTGTAATGCAACTGAGATTAAAGTATTAATCGTAGTTCTGTTATCTATTTGAAAAGCACTCAATATCTCCAATTCATTCATAAAATATTCTTGGAAAAATCTTTTCATTCATCTCTGCGAACCACACCAAAAAAAAAATTTTTTTTTTCCAGATTATATTGCT
>JAXGGA010014056.1:0-33230 GCA_038373865.1 Uloborus plumipes
AGAAACTTCACTGTGAAGCTGAAATTCTTTCCAAATTGATTAACACTCAATGAATGCATCACTAATCAATGCTGATTCGTCTAATCTGCATAACTGGCCACGGTCGAGACTGGTTAACGTCGTGGAGCATACTGAGATGTGTCAGGGAACGGCTGACAATGAATGGATGATTATCTCAATCAATACCAGGAAAGTCTTTACAATCAAACCAAATATTTGCATTTAGTGATGTGCATTTCCGAGAACGGAAATAAATGCAAAGAAAAGCAGTACGACTCATTCTTTCAAAAGTGATTTTGTCGTTGTCCCTACTTTTTTACAGAACACTTAATCTATGTTCATCTGTTTAGTCTAAAGGAAATAATTTTTAATTTTTTCTTCTAGAATAATTTCTATTTAATTATTTTCAATTTTATAAATGTAATTTTAAATAAATGAATGGTTGGTTCTATTTTAGACTAGACTAGAAAGACGAAAAAGGCATTAAAAGTGTTTTAATGTATCTTAAAAATGTCCCGAAGTTCTAAAAAATGTCGAAAAGAAATGTTAAACAATGGAATGAATATCGAAAAATTAAAAATTGAAAAGTAGGGATTTGAAATGGGGAAATTGTGTTTGTCTCTCTGACTGTCCGCCCCCCCCCCCCCCCAATAACTTCGGAATCAGTAGCGTAACTTCACATTTTTGCCTCCCCCCTCCCAGCAAAATTTGGTTTTGATCTCCCTCCTAAAAATTCTAATAATCCAATCGTTTTCCCCCCCAAAACCATGAAAACTGCATCACTTGCGGAGACTTCCATTTTAAAGGATTTCTCAAGAAATAAGAGAGCAGTTCTTTAACTTTTGATACACAAAGGTATGTTTCATATGGTCACTAAAATAAAAAAAAATTCATTTTATTTATGTGTTTGTTCAAATTTTTGTGTTTATTTTCCATTTTGCCACATTTAGTTACTTTAAATGGTGTTAATGAAAACGCAAAATGATACATTTCAACTACAGTGGAAACTCGGTAACTCGACGTCGACACCCCAATGGAACCACGAAAATATGTCGAGTTAGACGTGTGTTAATGTTCGTCCTTGAAAACCGCGCCTAGAACTCGGAAAATATTCCACTTAAAAAAAGGATTGGTGGGAACTTTCCGAAGTTTCCAATTTAAAACTATGTAGGGTATACAGATCAGTGAATGCACACTTCCAGTGAATGAAAACCTCGTAATTTTCAACAAAAAATAAGTTTTTAAACCATTGTTTTTCGATGAATCAGCTGTGGGCACGTCATTCTATAATCTACACATTTTAAAAAGAAAATGGCTAGAAAATGCTGCGTTTGTGCTTTGTTTGGGGTGTTCATTCAATGGGCCAAGGCACTTTTTCTCCTTTCAACCCCCCCCCCCCCCAAAAAAAAAAAACCTTATCCAGAACCATGAAAATTAGCGCAATATTTTAAAAAATAATTACATATATCACCTAAAGTATTTTTACTGTCATATGACAAATGCTACAATTTTTAACGATGCAATTAATTCATGAAAACGAAATTTCGCTTAAGTGTTCATTCACTGATCGGTATACCCTATTTGAATTTAGCATCGTTCTACTCTTTTGATACGGCTCAAAATGCTTCTTATTATTCTTCCCCTTATTATTATCTTACCTATCACCGCTATTTTGGCAGGATCAGAGAAGACCTGACGCATGCGTAAAGACGCAGAAGGCTTTACCTAAGAAGATCAGATAGTAACTTACGGAGGTTCTATAATTTCAACTATTGTAGTGTTGCTTATTTTCTAGTGCTTACCATCAGCGTTATAAAAATAAGTTCAGTACATGATGTTTCCTTTTTTCCCCTCTCTTTTTATTTGAAAACTACGTAACAAAATAAATAAGACACAAACCTAGGATTGCACCTTCACACTTCACATACTCCAGGGTCCCCCGTACCTACTACAACTCGTGGTTTAACCGGGATAGGGCCCTGAAGAGCGCTCTGTTCTTTTTGAACCAGAACCAAGGGTCGAGCAAACCCTTGGCCCAGCACCCCCAGAGGTATCGTTTCACTAGGAGGACTTTGTGACTAGGAATGCACCGATAAACAAATTGGCCGATGACCGATTACCGATTAATCGGCAGAGTCGATTAATGTTCGGGTTTATTATTTTTAATATTACCAATTTCACCCTCACTGTTTTTTCTCTTTCAAATGCAATTCCGATTTTTAGAAATTCTTACTTATTTGTTTTTGACAAAACATTTGTTTTTCTCCATTTTTCCATTTTAAATAATTTCAAAATTTTATCAACTTCCTTTGAAATTTTTTAAATATTTTTGAAAATAAAATTACATTAACACACTAGACATAATAGTTATTAAAACAAATGGCGGGGGGGGGGCGCTGTGATGAGCACTTTATATTAGGGGTGTTCTTAATTTCAATTTATTTTTCAACTATAAGTAGCCATTTAATTCAAGACTTTTGTTCTTTGAAAATTTGAGGTTATTTAAAAGCAATAAGCTAAAAGTAAAATATTAAGACATGAAAAATGTTGCAACATTGTCTATAAGTGTAGATTTATTCAGAATAGGAATATTAAATTATTAAATCATTTTACATCAACTGAAAGGCAACTTATTTTTTTTTTTTTTTGTATTTCATTCTTTGAATTATTTGTTTTCTTTTTACTCCCTACACTTTCGTAAAACGTGTAATTCTTGTGTTTTCAGAAAATTATTTATTTCTTGTTTATAAATTTATCCGTCGTAATATTGTGTTAAAACATTGTTGAATTAATTTTATTTAAAACATCTTTTCCGCCGGTTGATCAGCAAAATTTGACTGATTCTAAATGAAATAAATATTAATGTTTTTGAATTCCAAGTTGAAATTTCAGGAATTTGCAGAAGGTTATCTTTTAATATTCCAATCAGTTTTACGTTCGTTTTTACGTCAACTATTTGTTTTGTTTTTACTCTGTACACACTTTCATACTGTATGTTATAGTAAGGATTTCAGAAAATTACATTTATTCACTGTTAGTAAAACAATTTATCATAGTTTCTTGGTGAAGGTATACTTTAAAGGATAATATAAAAAATTAAAAAAAATTCGCCGAATTGGCAAAGTGGCTGATTATGGCCGATTAATCGGTACTGCCGATTAATCGGTGCATCCCTATTTGTGACCACGACGTTTTTAACGTCCCCCAGCCACCATTAATCAAGACGGTGGATCTTTGATCGGCTGGGATCGAACCCGGGTCCCTCCAGTCACGAGTCCGACGCCTTACCGATCGGACCACCACAGCCCCCTAGGACTGCACCAACAGCACAAAGGGTAGTGGCTCTTTACTCTGGGTCTGGTTATACTGTTAAAACTACAGGTTGCACAAGGCACCTTTAAGGGTGAAACTATGTTGTACAAGCGGCACCCCTATAGCACCCTTGCTGTGCCTTGGCGACCAGAGTGCCACATGGAGCCAAATAGCACTTTCAAGGGTGCTATACGGAGTAAAGTGGCACCGTTTTTAGGAGGTGTCCCTTATGCTACAACGTTTAAGCTTTGAACCTGCTTCGTGCAACCTGTAGATTTAACGGTGTAGTAGTGGGGATTCTTAAAAAGAGCTCTTTCTGGAAAACAGTGAATCATCAACAGCAGAACTTTCAGGAAAGGTTATTGTGGAAGAATATCGGTTGCAAAAAAGTGGACTGAAATAGCAAGTGAATGTCGACTTGTGGAGGTTTCCTGTGAATGTGTGTCAAATCAGAGTGGTTGAAATTAATGGAAATTAACATTGGACCAACCATTGGAAAAATAAATGTCGACTTGCAGAGGTTGTCGAGTTATCCGCGTGTCGAGTTACCAAAGTTCTACTGTAATTTGTTCTCTTATCATGATCAAATATTTAAAAAAAAATAATTTAATACGATCCTTGTTCTTGTTTCGAAGTACATAAGTTTTTGAAATTCACGGATAGCTGACCGCTAAATTTAAAAGTGCTCTCAAGAGATTAACGATATTGGTTGCTGAATTTTTGATCGTCGACTGAAAAATTAGCACCTCAACTGTTTGATATTATTAATTGAAATTATGTTCAAGACTTTTTTGAAGAAACATTTTCTATGACACATTTTTATTTATTTTTTCTGTCCGCCATTACTTTGTCCGTTCTTGAAAACCGCTCCTAGCACTCGGCAACCATTCCACCTAAAAAGGGGTGATGGGTTGTGAATGGGGACCTTCCGAAGTTTTCAAATTAAAGCTTGCATTTGCAATCCTTTTGACACATTCAACTGAACTACGTGCTTAAAATTAGTATCGTTCTGCGTTGTTTGATGCGGCTCAAGATACTTCTTATTCTTCCTCTTATTGTTATCTTTCCTATCAACTCTATTTTTGTAAGATTAGAGAAGATCTGAGGCATGCGTAAATACGCGAAAGGTTTTACCTTAGAAAATCAGACAGTACTGATTATTTTTCGCATACCACCAACTAGCAAGTCAAGTACCAACAATGGTGCTCGTAAACCAGAGGTTGGGAAACGCTGATTCTGACTACACTGAATGAAAGACATATTGATTATTATTATTTTTTAAAGACTTCTGACTATTAGTAAATGTATTTCCTTCAAAGCAATAAATAGCACATGATGAATTTTTCAGTTCTAAATTTATTTTACGATTTATAAGTTTGACTCTTTTCCACCTTTAAAAGCATGTTAAAATTTGATATAGGAACTTGATGTAAGATAAATAGATAGCCAGTTTCTATTCTAAGCTCAACTTTAGAAAAATTTAAGATTTTTCACAAAATATTAGAGCTTTAAACCTCGAATGACATCGGAGATCGGATTGTTAAAAAAAAAGGGGGGGGGAGGGGATCTAAGTTTAATCACATTGATCCGCTCCAGAATTTAAATATTTATACATCACACTGTTTGCTACTATTACAACTTAGTTCTTGGGGACACAGCTAAAATTTGTCATGATGCAATAAGTTTTCGGAAATTTATGCAACGATTAGATGTACGTTATTTAAAAAAAAATGTGGTCGGGGAAGGCGGGAAAAAAAAGCATGGAAGGTTAGTCTGCAATATATTGTCTGAGTAAGTTGCAGTTTTTTTTTTTTCTATTTTGCTTTGAAAAGGAATAGTTAAATAAAGAGTTTTTTTTCTGTTCATTTAAGAAGATAATTTTATTTGCTCAAACCTCAAATTAAAAGTATTCTTTAATCATTCTTTAAAGGGGACCTCGACAGAATTCTTCTTGGGGGATATATTATCACGCCCGTTACTTTTAAAAATAAAATTAATGTAATTAAACTGGGACAAACTACAAAATACTTAAAATAATAACAAATAAAAAGAAATTGCAAAACCCAGCAAGAAAAGTAAGGGAATGTGCGGGCAAAGTGAAATAGCGGGGCAAAGTGAAATGGCAAAATATTTTCACAGTTTGCAGCGCCACCTATCTAGCCAGTGGCGGCGATAGCTATGGGGCAGGGGGGGCAATTGCCCCCCTGTCGGAAATTTCTTGCCCCCCCCCCCCCCCCCATCGGGGAAAATTTCTAAATTCGTCGGGAAGATTTTTTCGACGATCAAATTTTCCTACAGAAATCTAAGTGCCGAAATCTTTTCTGATTCCGACAGATAAGTAAAATTACTGCAATAAAATCATTCAACTGAAAAAAATTTATTTTATCTGAATATATTCTCATTAGTCTGACGAAGTACGCAATTCCAGACTAATTTCGAACACGAGAACCTCCAGGCATCGAGTTGCTGCCGTCGTATCTCTTTTGAATGAACGTAAGTTCTGCTGAAACAGTCTTCGATTTAAGATCACCTTAATATTCTAAAAGCATATAAAATTTTTGTTTTTGGGACAATTTTGAATAATTTCTGAAAGACAGTCTCAGTACCACAACCCTTACGTCGTCAAAGGCCCCCAATAATTGCGTTTTTACAAGTTAATCTTAAGAATATTTCGGGGAAGAGTCCCGAACCACGCGATGCCCCTGTACTTTTTTTTAAAATCAAAGCCACTTTATTTCTCAAAAATAGAAACTGTAAGCAAGAGGTTCTGATTAAAAATTGCACCACACGTGGTCCCTCTCCAAATAAGAAATCTGCAATAAAACTCTGCTACCTAATCAAAAATTGCCAACAAATGGGATTTCTAGACTTAAAACTAAATATATATATATATATATATATATATATATATATATATATATATATATATATATATATGTATAATATATTCAGTGTAGTGCACCATTGCCCCTCTACATAATTAAAGATTGTCTAAAATAGCGTTTTTAGGACTTGAATTTCAAAAAAGTCACGAGGAGAGTCTCTCTGAGCAATATCCTCCGTCATCCACGATAATTTCCTGAAAACAATTCTTTATTTTGGGGTTTAAATTTCGAAAAATTTTCAGGGGAGTTCTCCTACCCCAATCATTCGAACTTGCTTAAAATGCGATTTTTAAACCTCAATTTCGAATTTTCCTCAGGAGAGTCACCGAAACCAAACCTTTTTTCTAACGCTATCAAATATGCTTATAATAGCTATTTATTTTACTTCAACTTCAAAAATTTTACGATGGAGAGTCCCGAACCCCATCCCTTCAATTAAAATTAACTGCATATTATAAGAAACTTAGTTTTCGTGAAGAA
This sequence comes from Uloborus plumipes, assembly GCA_038373865.1. NCBI lineage: Eukaryota > Metazoa > Arthropoda > Arachnida > Araneae > Uloboridae > Uloborus > Uloborus plumipes. The sequence continues at coordinate 6,678 of JAXGGA010014056.1, forward strand.
AAAAGTTTTAAATTATACCCGTGCCCCCCTGTCGGGCAAGCTTGCCCCCCCCCCCTGTCGGGCATTTCCTAGCGCCACCTCTGTATCTAGCAATATTTTAACAAAGTCCCTACACATACAGTCTATTCCTGTCAACAAATAGATTGATCTAAAGATCAACGAAAAAAATTATACAAGTCCTTTTCAAAATTTTATACCCTTGTTGTAATATTCGTGCTTCTTCAAAAATATTTTTTGTTATGATACAATTATAAAATTTTTGTAATTATCATTTTAAGTAATAACTGAAATTTACTGGTATGCAGTACAATACCTATTTCGTTTATATTAACCCTACACTGCATGATTTTTTATTTTTCGTAGAAAAAAATATATGTGTTTGTCAATGTAATAAGAAAACATGGAAAAATATTTTAAAAAATTTAACTCTAAATTTTCACCCCTTTCTAATTAAAAATAGTTTTGTTGCCAAATGGCTACACCATGCATTCAACAGATAAAAATGACTGTAAATGATAATCTTGAAATTAGTTCTGTTTTGTAAAAAAATAGAGGAATTGAACATTTGGTGAACTGTACTCTTGTAATCCTTTACATTTTGACATTTTACATTATTTTTTATATGTACTTGTACTTTCCGATGATCAATCCTGTCAAATCTGATGTCTTTTGGAGGCTCTCTCGCGCAAGCTTTCTTTCTTTTCTCTTTTTTTTTTGGTTTGTAACTAGTTCCTCTGTAGCTAATGGTCTCCTTTTAATACGCTTTTATTAATTTCACATGTGGGTTTGCTTGTATGTATGTATGTATGTATGTAACTCTGAATAAAAGATGAAATTTACATTCTTTGTAAATATAAAAGTAATATATTTAATATTATTTCTAATACTAAAGGCTAAACTGTATTGCATATTGATGTATTATAAGTACATGTAAACTTAAGTGCGGATATTCAGTAGTTTTGAAAATCAGAGGGAAACCCTTGATGATCACAGCGCATTCCAATGTAAAAGCGTATTTTTTAGTTTTTTTTTTTTTTCAAAATTATATTTTAAAATTATTAATGACTTTACTTGTCCGTGTAAGCACAACGTTTGTGCTAACTGAAATCTAAAATGAACACGTTTTAAAGGCTTTTCTCTATTGATTTTTTGTTTGTTCACTCTGTTGAACATCAACTAAGCATTGATAATTGCGAGGTCTTATAAACGGCAGAACAGCCAAAAGTACCACTTTTGGGTCCGCATGATATATTATACCTTCCAAAAGAGAAAGAAGCTAGCGCGAAACATAAACAAAGCATATACTTCATGAACTATAGAGATGAATCGAAGTGTTCTCTGGATGCTTACTGCATAATGTTGCCAAATGGCTACAGACGTGTATTACGTCCTAGATTTTTTCCAAATAATTATTTTGATGTAAAACGCATCTTAAACGAAAGATAAATGTTTATTTTATTCATGTTATTTTTTTAAAAGACGAAGAAAAATATTTCATTGTAAAAAATAATTTCAAAACACGGTAGTTTGAGTGATTTTAAAAGCTATCTATATGGATTCATTTAAGAGCATGTAACAGACCAGTGCTGCCATGTATGGAGGATAAATGGTGATAATTGCTTTAAATATACCCAATACTTGCTTTTTATGCATTGAGTTGCCTTAGGTCTACATTCTGCTATTCATAAGGAGGACAAATTGTCCATGTAGCCAATTGGCAACACCATGCAGTGTAGGGTTAAGCAAATTTCGATTTTAAATGTTCACTGTAATTTTTCAAGTGCACGCGGGGCAAAGTGGATGGGGCAATGTGAAATAGTTCATTTCGTTTACTTAAGCATTGTTTTCTTAAATCACGTACGTATTTCTTTATTTATTAATTTATTTACATTCTTTTGCACATTAATTCACTTATTTATTCATTGGTTCACTGATTTTCTTATTCGTTCTCTATTTTATTCACTCATTTTTTTCTCATAAATTAATGAGTTCATTAATTTGTTTATTTATTAATTCGTTTATTTTTCTTGATTAAGTCATTTATTTGTTTGTTTACGCGTCCATTTGATGAAAATTACTGTTAATCATAAAATAGAAAAATTTTCAAAGTAAAAACATTACGTTTTTCCTTTTGCCCATGGTTTTTTAAGGAGGAAAATTTCTACCTTTTTTTGAAAGTGCAAAATTACTGCCAAAAATGAAGAATAATATTGCAACGTAAGTTGTCATACAAAATACGTTATGCAATCTTTATGTACAATAATTTTCAGAACAAATTTCCGATGCGTTCATTCTGAAATAGGTCAGCTATCTTAACTATTTCACCACATTCCCTTATTTATCTGTCATTTATAACATGAGAGTGCTTCAAGGCATGCAATTTTACCCCCCTGACTTTTTAAAAAGTGATAAAATTAATGTCAAAGATTAATAATTTATGATTTTTTAATATATTTTTAAAATGAATATTAACATTAAATAAGTAAAATTAAATTATTTTAAGCAAAGGGCAATTACAAAGTATTTAAACTGCAAAGTACATCACGAAAATTATTCTCCTGTTTATATCAATGAGCTCCGGCAGGAAAGTGCGAAATGGTACGCGCTTCCCCAACTAACTTTAAAAAAATATAAATAATTAAGCAGAGACAAACTGTAGTATTCCTTAAAAGAAAAAAAAAAAACATAATTCTTCACGAAAAATATTAATCTCACGTTTATGTACATGAGGGCTGTAGAGGACAGCAAGGGGTGCGCTTTCATTCCCTGACTTTTAAAAATGAAATAAAACTCATTTTAAAGGCAATGGTAATTTTATTATTCATGTGTTATTTTAACGATCATATTTTTTCAACAAGTATTAGTTTTAAATTCGTGAAATTTAATTCATTTTAAGCAGAGGACTAATTATAAAAATAAATAAATACGATCAGAAAAACAACTAATAAATTGAAATTTTTTAACAAAGATGATAATTCAGTTATGTTTAAATACATTCCCAACAGAGAATTGGAACCCGCTAAAAAACAAATAAGTAAATAAATGCATTTTTAAAAAATTAAGAAATAATAATTACAATGAAAATGGGGAAAAATGTTTTTGCTAGTTCAGTAATTTACATGTGGGTGCACCCCCTGCATGTGATTCTGCCCATGATAAATATACCTACGAAGTGACTAGTACAAATATAAGTACTCAGTACAATACTATAAAGAAAATAAACAAAATTTAAGAAAATAAATAATAGTTTCTTTCTACAGCTTATTTTAAACAGCAGATGGCAGCATAAACTAGTTTAAAAAAATCCAATTTTTACTAGAATGAGGGACAAACAACAGATGGCAGCACGAGCTAGTTTAAAAAATCCAATTTTTTACCAGAATGAAGATTCAAAATGTGCTACTAAAATCAACGCTGAAGGATGTAAGTGCAATCGTTCAGAATATTCTTGAAAAGTTACGATTACTAGTTCTCCAACCTACGTTCAGGATTTGTTCAAAAAGCTGCATTAAAAAAATTTCTGCGTTATGATGTGCAAAGAAACATGTTTGTTTAAATTTTAGAGCAGTTTAGAAAACTTATTGGAGAACATATTAGTTCGCTTAAATATTATGATCACGATTCAATTAAAATTTCGAATTATCTTTCTTTGTTGTGTCTTTATAGAACGCCATTTACCCGACGTGAGCTCTTCATTTTAGTAATGATCCTCTTCTAAATTGGAAGCTGGGTTCACTCTTTGTCTCAAAACAAAGATCTGTACAACAATGCGTTAAAAAAATAGATTGTCTCACCAAACTCTCATACACCCCTCCCCATCCTTATCATGTTAATTTGACTTCACGGCCGCCCTTCTTCGGTATGCAGTAATGAATTCGGGCTTTCTATCCGTCTGACCTTTATAAGAACAAAATAATAAAATTATTCTCAGAAACTGGAAAAAACTAAGTTTTTTTTAACATAGCACTCTCTCGGGCTACCATATGGGAATTTATTTAGGGAGGGGGTGAACCAATCATAAAGATAAATTTACATATTGATGCGTTAAAATTTTGAAGGTTTTATTGAGAGTAAAAAGTTTTTAATTTATTTCGGAAGTGAGAGAGTTGATCAACCACTCCCTTAAATATGTCCTTGGCAACTGCGGATCCAGCTTATGGTTTTGGGAGAGGTCATTATAGGAAAGTGGGGAGGCTAAAATTTTAGAACTCAAATTTATTAGGAGGGATAAAAAAAAGTCCCCCAAAACGGTTTTATGCCATTTTTCGGTCACTTAAGCCTCCCCCTAACCCGCAAGATTAGCACCTATCTTTTTACCCCTCCGGATTCTCAAAGTGCAGCAGTCCCCAGCAGTTTTTTGTGGGGTGTCGAGGGTTATGGATTTTCAATGTTACCGAATGATGAATTGTAAGCATATACATGTGGATTCAGTGGATTCAGAACTGCAATTATTGTAATAAGAATGATAAAAAATACAAGTTTTTTATAATGTTGTCTCCAAATTTGTTAGGAAAATGTTCTGATGATCAGTCATAGTGACCTTCCGTCGGGGCGCCTCCACACTAGCTCTCAAATTTACGTGATTACGCTACGGAGCTGAAACTCAGACGTCGTACTTACGGAGATGCTAGAGGGTAGTTTTTTCTTCTGATTTTTTTGTTGTTATCATTTTTTATTATTATTTTTAATTTCGCGCTAATGTTTTTTTAATGCTACTGGACATATGAGTTGCAACTCATGCTGTTATATATAAAAAAAATTCTTTATTTACAGATCACCATAAGATTTTCCGAATCCATTGATATTAGCGAAAAATGCAACCGTCTTTATATTTTTCGTAAATTTCAACACACGTTTGTGTTAAAAGCAAATAACGCAACGTTAAGAAGCACAAATACGCATGAACTCTGCAGACACGTGTTTCGGCGTTACAAGCAAAGCTTTTTTCAACGAACAAAATGCGAGTTTCTGGCTGTCAAGACCTGCTTTTGTCCATTCTTTGTAATACCGAAGAACGTGTCTGCAGTTTATGCTCATTTGTGCGAAATGAGGCTTGCGCATCCTTTTTTTCTTCTTGTTTGTTTGTCATTAGTAGTATAGGAAGCTTGAAAATATATGTCTGCATAACTGTTGATGTTTAGAGATTAGAGTTAGGGATGCACCGATAAGCAAATTGGCCGATTACCGATTACCGATTAATCGGCAGTTTATAATCGGCCGATTAATCGGTCTAGCCGATTAATTATTAATTTGGTTGTTTTCAGTACTATTAATTTCACCGTTACAGTTTTTTCTTCGTTTTTTTTTACAATTCTAACTTTTGAAATAGTTCCTATTTTTTTCTTCCATTTTCCTAATTTTCCCAAAATAATTTCAAAATTTTATCAAATTTCTCTGAACTAATTTTCATATTATTTTCAATAATATTGCATTAACATGTTGCTAATTATGTAAACTAGACATGAAAATTCAAAAAAAAAAAAAAAAAGGAGGGGAGTCTGTGTGGTGAGCAATCCAATTTTGAAGTTCTTTCAGTTTCAATTTTTCAATTATTAGTAGCTATGTAATTCAAGACTTTTATTCTTTGTGAAAATTGAAGATTATCTAAAAGCAAGGAGAAAAGTATCGACGCATGAAAAATGTTGCTACATTAACTATGTGTATTTTTATTCAAAAATAGGAGAATTAATGTATTAAAAACTTTACATCAACGGTGAGGATTATTATTACTGTTAATAAAATTATTCATCATAAATTCTTAGTAAAGGTTTACTTTAAAAATAATATTTAAAAAATATTTTTTCCGCCGATTAATCGGCCTGATTTTGCCGATTAGTAACAATCGGCAAAGTGGCCGATTATGGCCGATTAATCGGTACTGCCGATTAATCGGTGCATCCCTAATTAGAGTGTTACATAAATCGAGCAGGCATCAAACAAGTGTCTAATAAGATGATAAACGAGTAATCCACGTGTCCATCTTACCCACCCAGCCAGTAGGTCTAAAACTGCGTTTTTAGAACTAGAACTAAGAAAAAGTTCCGAGGGAAAGGCTTCCTTAACTAACGTAATAATCTGCAATTTCATTTACAGTGTTTCAATTTCGAAGAATTGTCGCAGCAAGGCTACCGAACCTCTCTTCTCCCTAACATTATACTGATTACTGAAGATCGTCTAAAACTGCAATTTCAAACATTTTGCGGGGAAGAAATCTCCGCAAAATGTTTGAAATATTTTGCGGTTTGAAATATTTTGATTAACCCTTATCTTGGAGTTAAAATTAAACTAAGAATAGGGATCATATTGCTTTGATCTAGTAATGACTCCTTCCTAAATCAAAAACTGAATCTCCTCTTTGTCCTTCTATTTACCATAAAATGGGGTGAATCGGTACACTTTTCAGCTTTAATTGTAAACGAAGTAGTTAAAAGATTTTTTTTTAAATTTGCTTTTTTGGGTAAAAACTTCGGTCTTGCTTTGTTTTTGATATTCCAAGCAAAGAAAAAACATTTTGAACAGCTATTATTGATATATATAGGAATTTAGGGTTGTTCCGAATCAACCCGCTGATAGGGGTCAATCGGAACACCTGTTAACTTTTTTTTTTTTTCAATTTGACCTGCAATAGGTCTCACAAATATGAGTAATATTGGTGGAGGACAATAAGAGCAGATAGGTACTGTCAAATAAAAGTTTATTTTCTATACTAATAAACGATTAGGATTTGTCAAAATTCAAAATTATTTTGAACCCTTGAAAAATTAAAATTAATTTTAAGAAATCGTTTTGAGTTGAAATGCAAAGATTTAATATAAATTGAAGTCACTTATATCGTCCACAAATATGTACTTGTCCTTAAAACTAGTAACTATGACTTGACTAAAGTTTTTTCATAACATCTTCTGGGATGAACGCTGCCTTTTCTTTACATCTTAAAATCTCTGGGTTTCAGGGATTGTACTGCAAGATTTTCCTACTTGCTCATCACTGTCCGTTAGGGTGGAACGAAAAAACTAAAGTTTTGATTTTCAATTTGCCTTAGTGCGGAAAAGTTGCCTTTTCATGTAAATAAGATATAAGAAAAATATGAAAAATATTGAAGCACGTCTTGAGGTGCCGCAAGTGGTATAAAGTATTGCAGAAATGCAATTTTTGCTCTATATTCAAGTTTTTTTCAAAAATTGTTATACTCTTTTTTTTTTCTTTAAATGCGGTCAAAAAAGTAACTATTACGCCAAAAAGGCCACATAACATTCTTTTTTAATGTTTGGATGATTTCTTGAGGTGCCGCAAAAACGATGAAGTTTTGCACAACGCACTTTTTGCCGATGGCACTAGCATATGGGAGCATAAGACGTAGCAGTAGCGGATGTTTAGAGGGGGCGTTAATGGGTAGCAGTGATATGTGTGAGTAGAGCCAAGCTCAGATCAGGTGTCAATACCTTTGCCGAATTCACTTTTGTTCGCGTCTGTCATGTAACAGAGTAATGTAAAATATCTGTAGTTGGTGAGCTATTTCAGCGTTGTGAGCCAGAACAGCTCAGTCTAAGCAAGTGCAGACGAGACATCTGTAAGAACGTCCTATTTTTGGACACTTTAGTAATTTGAGTGAAGTTTTACTACCTACTTACGAAGAATTAATGAAATGTCACTGTTTCATTAGGCACAGCCTCAAACATTGGTCAAGTCAACCTGGAAAGGATCCTTCTGGGAGTAAAATATCTGAGAATTTAGATTCTAAAATGGGACAAATTTCCTCAAAAGATCTATTCTAGTTGCTTCCAACCAAAGATTTTGATCAACGATGAAAGTCAGAATCGGTCAGAAATATTTATTAAGTGTATCGTTTTATATCAAGTGGGACCTCACTAGATTTATCTTCAAAAAACCTGAAACGCTCACTTCAAGTGACTTACATTTGCAAAGATAGAGCATATTTCGAATGTTCGTGGTAAATACAAATTAAACTGAAAACCTCAAGTTATCTGTCTCAGTACTTTGTTAAAGTGTATGCTCCTATGTGGATTAACATAAAGTTAAAATCTTCTTGTATTGGTTCACCTTTTTACTCTTATCTATTAAATATCTCTAATCTGTACTTAAGTTATATATGTTCTCTAAAAAAGGAAGGTTGTTTTCAACTGCTTTAGAGACTTTTGTTCTATTTCTCTTGTAGTCTCATGTAGGCAGCAACAAGAAATAAACGTTTAGATTCTGCTCTAAATTTAACGAGGATCGAGTCGGTTCTTTTTCTTCTTGAAGACTAAATTCCTGTATTTTTCATGATAAACTTTTATCGTTGATCAAATTCTTCAGTTAGAAGCAACTAGAATAGATCTCTTGAGGAAATTTGTCCCATTTTAGAATCTAAATTCTCAGATATTTTACTCCCAGAAGGATCCTTTCCAGGTTGACTTAACTAATTTTTGAGGCTGTGCCTAATGAAACAGAGGTATTTCATTAATTCTTCGTAAGTACGTAGTAAAACTTCACTCAAATCATTAAAGTGTCCAAAAATAGGACGTTCTTACTGATGTCTCGTCCAGAGGCGGATCAAGTGAAGTGGGGGCCCCAAGCGGTAAAATTTTTGGGGGCCCCCCTCCACCCCACTCTAAAAAAGGGGGGAGAAAAAATCCCCCTCCCCGAGAAAAAAAATCCAATACAGTTTACCAATATTTTTTATGAACATACCTCATATAAATTTTCGTCTAGATTTAATTGCAGCAAAATCATTAATTATGTTTTCCGTGTCGACGCGGCTCAACAGTTCCTGTTCAGTATATAGTATGGCTAAGTTGTAACGCCTCTCTTCTCCCATTTTACTACATAAACAATTTTTTACTCTTTTTAAAACAGAAAACGATCTTTGTCAAAAATATTTTCAAAAGTGTCTCCATGCAACATGTGTTCGGAAATGTGCAAGATGTCCCTCTAGCAGCTTGATAAATATTGAGAGACTTAAATTGTCTGAATTTTCAGATGTTCTTTTGAATGAGTCCTCATTTTCTTTCAGAAACAGTCATCGTCTTTTAAAATATTTATAAAACAAATTTGGGGCCCCCAGAGCGGGGCCCCTAGGTTGGACCTTATTAGCCTATTGGTATATATTAGTCCCCGGCTGCAAAAAAGCTCGTTCGTTTAGCTACAGGTTGCAGATATATCTAAAACCAGTGCATTCGAATTTTAGATTCTAGGAGAATTTCGGGGCCCCAAGGTGCATCACGGTCGACGGGGCTCCACGCGGCCGCTTAGTCCGCGTACCGTTAGACTCGCCTCTGGTCTCGTCTGCACTTGCTTAGACTGAGCTGTTCTGGCTCACAACGCTGAAATAGCTCACCAACTACCGATATTTTACGTTACTCTGCTACATAACAGACGCGAACAAAAGTGAATTCGGCAAAGGTATTGACAACTCATCTGAGCTCGGCCCCTATTCACACAAATCACTGCTACCCATTAACGCCCCCTCTAAACATCCGCTACTGCTACATCTTATGGTCCCAGATGCTAGTGCCATCGGCAAAAAGTGCTTTTGTGCAAATCTTCATCGTTTTCGTTGCACCTCAAGAAATCATCCAAACATTAAAAAAGAATGTTATGTGGCCTTTTTGACGTAATGGTTACTTTTTTGACCGCATTTAAAGAAAAAAGATGACTATAACAATTTTTGAATAAAACTTGAAAATAGAGCAAAAATTGCATTTCTGCAATACTTTATCCTACTTGCGGCACCTCAAGACGTGCTTCGATATTTTTCATATTTTTTTATAACTTATTTTCATGAAAAGGCAACTTTTCCGCACTAAGGCAAATTGAAAATCAAAACTTTAGTTTTTTCGTTCCACCTTACTGTCCGTGTGCTGGACTTTTGCTACATAAAATCTGTATGCCTTTTCCCATGTATTTTAAGTAAAAAGAAGTCTCCTAGAGCAAAAATCTTTTTAAATCTGCAACTTTTTGTCATTCTAAGATCTAGTTGATCACGAGAAGCGATAAACAGTAAAAAAAACCTTTATCCTTGTCTTGACTAGAAGAATTGGGGCTAGAATCTCTTGATTTTTCAAACAGTTCCCTTTAAATAAGTTTGAATTGGAACAACAGAACAAAGTGTTCCGATTCACCCCGCAGATCCTCATCCTATGACATTATGAAGAATTTTTATTTTTGTGTCAAACTTAAAATATGTTGTCTCTTCTAATGTGGTACTCTGTTGCTCAGATATATGCATAATTAAAAAATACTATTCTTAGGTTTGAAATATAAACTGGTCTGTACTTATATACAAAGTTTTGCAGACCATGATAATTTGATATCTTTTAGCGTCCAGCTTACAGCCTTGCACAGAAGCCAATAGTGTTTCCAGAATGACAAAAATATTTTTTTCTGATTCTTATATATAATATTGCCTTATAATATTACCTTTCTTTTCAAAAAAACTTAACTGCCAAAAATACCGACGGTATATTTATGAAGAATTTCTTTGTATGATCAGGAAGTTTTGTTCCGAATCACCGCGCTGTTCCTATACGTCCCATTTTACGGTATACATATAATAAGGGAAAAGAGGAATTGATGGAACTCTTTGGTATTTTAATTTTGCGACGGTTCTGGAAAAATTAACGATATCAATGTTTTAGCTAAGATTTATACATAAAACACAAATTTCATCGATGCACCAAATCGCTTGAATCCAGCAGCCCCACACAAATTTGAAATTTCAAGCTAATGTCACAATTGTTAAATGCAGCAGCGATTTTCGCACAAGATCTCAATTTCATTATGAAATGTCATTGCTTGTATTATTAATTGCTGCTTTAAAAGTAAGCAGCTCATTTCCGAATATGTTGTTTCTCCATTCATTTTTTTTTAAATATATATTTTAAAAGTATTTTAAATTGATCGATGAAAGGAATGCAAGTTTAACCGTGCATTTTTCGCTCAAAAAAGCTTTGTTTCATCTAATTTAAAGGAAAGATGGTGGTGATTTTTTTTATGGGGGGGGGGGAATTTGGGCCATTGGAGGCTTGAGGGGCAGTGCAACCGTCAACCGTGCAGTGGTGAACGGGATATTATTGATATTCAAAATTTACTACTTTTTAAAACACGCACAAAATTAGTAAATGCTCTAGAGTTTTACAGATTGTGTTTAAAAGCATGCGGAATACATGAAAGTAATTTTTAATACTTGTAAATCAAGCAGTTGTTTTAAAACAGTTACTTGATAAGACGCACTAAATACTAGATTAATTTAAGGAATTTCAAAGCAATTTTGGAAAGAAATAGTCTTTATCAATAAGACTACAAAATCAAAATTACTAGTATAAGTCCATCTGATTTATCTATGGAAAATAACTGTAAACAAAACGAAATTCATGTTTTTACAATATTTCCTAATTTTCAAAAAGGTAACTTAGGAAGACAGCTCCATTATGGGTTCCAAAAAGGAAGGGGGAAGCCTTGCTACTGAAATTTCAAGAATACTCTACATTATTTAGATTTCTTTTCTGCTTTGCCTAATTCTAATGCACTCCATTTCTTTGAAGTGAAATGACAGCAACAGAAAATCGATGATATTTCAACTAACCTTTACTCCGACTGTCGAGTGAAAAAATCAACTTAAAAATAGTAAGGCCAAACATTCTTGGCAAATCACGTGACTCCTTTTGAGGACGCGCAAATTTGTGTATTTCTATGTTGCTTTTCTTCATCCTCTTTGTCGATTAAGATTAAAATTTTACGATTAAGTGTAAATGCATTTCTTTGTATCTGTATATGAATATAAAGTGTATTTTAATTTTTGTAAGAGAAAATGCATGAAATGACTGTCACAATTGCAACAACAAACATACTTTATTAGAACATCAGTAGAGGAGAAATATAATAAAATATTGATTAGTTTCACAAAGTTTTTACAACACGCAGCACGATTTTACATAGATTTTTACAAGAAGAATAAATGCAATTTGAAACATATAGCATTTCCATTATACTGCCATTGGCAGGTACACGGCAATATAGGCATTTATGTAATAATGTTATCGTTAAAGTAGTTAAAGTGCAGTTATTTCATAGAATACCTAGTTATTCCATGAAATAACTGATCGTGTCCAATAAAGTGTGTAATGTATTAATAATTTGACACTTTAACTAGTTATTCTATGAAATAACTAGGTATTCTATAAATTAACTAATGATAGACAATTGAAATGAAAAAGAAGCAATTTTTCTAAGTTATTCAGCGTATAAATGGTAATTATAGAAACGTACCATAAAATCATTCGTTACAACAAGGATTACTAAAATGACATTTGGAATTACAAGGAACTTTATTTCGAAAACAAACATTTTACATTAACGAAACGGAGGTACATTTACATTAAACGAAACGTAAACGTAAATGTACTAAAAAGCGAGATACATGATATATATTATTTTACACTTTAACGGGTTGCGGTTTTTTATTTTATGAATTAACTAGTTAAGCCATGATTAGAAGAGAGTATTACACATTAACGGACACGATCACAGTGGCGTACGCAGACAAATCATTTCAGGGGTGGGGGGGGGGGGCTGAGTCAAGTCTCTTTGAGAGGGGGAGCATCTAATGAAATGTAGCTGAGAAAAGTGAATGTCTGGAATTTCTGTTTAATGCCTATTTAGTCGACAAAAATACATCAATAAAAAAAACTTTTTGTCATTAAAATTACTGCGAAAAAAGCGTTTTGATGGACACAGAGAATGATTAATTTAAATTAAGAAAAAATTTTCTTCATTGAACGAGGTATTGCTAAAACACTTGGATATAAATGAAGGGTCAGGGGGAAAAACCACGGTAGTCCACTTTTTGTTGAATTTAAACTGATGCTACCACCTGTTAGAAAAATAAGTGTAATTTCGTTTAGTATATGCAATATTCGTGAAAAAGCACTGTAGTCCATGTATTTTTGTCATTTTAGAACAAGTATACTGGGGAAGTTTATGAGTTCGTAAAGTTTAAATTTCGTTTTTCTCAAAATGAATCAAATGTGACTACCGTGGTTTTTCCCCCTGACCCTTCAAATATAATATTTTGGAAAATTTACGCTCTAATAATGCTAATATTGCAGGTTTATTTTACTATTGTTCCCAATACTGGGTTTCAACTCAATTTTCTAAAATTTATTTAACAGAATTAGAAGACTGAAAAAAAAATCGGCATTTCTAATACATAGATTTGCAATAAAAATGAATAAAATGGAATAATAGGAAAGCTTTTCTCATTTTTCAATTTCAAAACAAAGATGGGGGAAAAATAAAAAAAACTTAGCTTAAATTTTTAAAATTAGTTTTGAAAATTTCGGAGGGGGCTGCAGCCCTATCAGCCCACCCCCTGAGTACACCACTGCACGGTTATCAGTTATTTCATGGAATAACTAAGTATTCCATAAAATAACGGTTTTCATACTTTAACGGTAACATATATATACACACACATCCATTTGTGTAATTTCAGTGCATCATTTATGGCGAAAAAACGGTAATAAGCTTAGCTATTCATCTTATGGTTTAAACATTAAAATAGCATTTAAGTTAATTTCTGAAAATACGTTTTAATCCTTATTCAGAGATAATATAATTATATTAGGGTAAAATCACCCAATGTTAAACTATTCAAACTTTCCTTGTATTCATCCACAAGAGGACGTTCCAGGATTACACAACGGCACTTTGACACAAATTATATCCTTTTGAAAAACTGCGGTCAAAATTTTCTCGCAAGTAGGTAATATAAGGCATGTCTTTTGGTAGAATAAATACATATTTTTCTATATTTTCTTTAAAATGCTTTGGAACCTAAAGCTACTTGGGGCTACTACTTAGGCCTTAGGTACGACTTCTGTACCTAGAGTCCTTTTTTTTTTCAGGCGCATAAAAATAATGACCTGCTTAAAAGCATGGAACGGATCTGAATACATAGTTATAATAATAACAACTCCTTTACGGTCAGCATAAATGCTTAAAATAATAAATTCCATTCTACAGAGAGTTCTTCGAAAAGAAAAATAAATAAATTAAAAAATTAATAATGAGAAATAGGGATGCACTGATTAATTGGCAGTACCGATTTATTGGCAATAATCGGCTACTTTGCCGACTACATCCTCCCCTCTCTTTTTTTTATGTATGGAAATTGGCTCATAGAAATTCGATGAAATTTTGGGAAACTTAGGAAAATAAAAGAAAATAAATCGTCTCTCAGAAATAAATTAGAAACTATTTCTAAAATAGAAATTGTGAAGAAAAGAAAAGAAATAAAATAAATAAATGAAAATGATGGAGAAAGTAGTAGTACTATAAAAGTAATAATCAAGATCAATAATCGGTCTTGCCGATTAATCGGTAATCGGCAATCAGTCAATTTATTTATCGGTGCATCCTTAATAAGAGGCACAAGACATGAGTGTAAAGCACTCGCATTTTTATGTGGTAGACTGGTGACAAGTAAAATACATTAGTTTATCAGGAATAATGCACAGTAAGAGGCAGATTATAAAATTTAGCTAAGGTGGTGTCTTTATATTAAAACACTTATAAAATTTTGTTAAAGGGGCCTTTTCGTATTAAAGAAAGTTTTTTTTTTTTTCATACAGTGCTTAACCAATTTATGCCCAAGTTTTTTTTAAACATTTAATTATTATTTTAGTTATTATATTAATATTTAATTATAGTTATTTAACGTCCTGTTTATGGGATATTTTGAAGATAAGTGAGCAAAATATGACCTTACTACTTGTGCAAAGTAACATTACAGAAGGCATCTCTGATAAATTTTAAGCAAATCATTTTAAAATAGTTTAATTTTATGAAAAATAAGTTCGCAAAAAAAACTTACATTCTATGCCTACCCATGCTGGATCGTTGCTTGACTGATTTGTCTGAAGATAGCTGTCAATAAATAAACTCTGATGTCTAAATACTAGCTGGTTTTCTCAAGAAGAAGAACAATTTAACTTGTGAAAAACAGCTTTAGTAAAAGGATATACACATTATAGGTTTTTGTATGCAGTAACTAACAAGCGTTCCGTTTTTAGGCAACTGTCCATAAATGGGTTAAATTGCAGGAGACTGTTGTAAAATGGGTCACCGCTTATGGACCTGAATTGATATGTAGAATATTGATATGTTAAAAAAGTCTTCACTATGATTGCTAAGCCAATTTAAAATAAGTAAAAAACTGTTTTGCATAGAAATTATTCTTTTAATTTCCTCCACACACAAAATTCTTCATCAAGTCCATATTCAATTGCATTCAGGAGTTTCTTCTTATCTGTAGGATAAATATGCTTTACTGCGTCGAATCAAGAAAAGACTGTGGAGCAACTTTTTTTTTTTTTTTCAATGCTTTGAAAAGTTTTCTAACTAACAGCAGACCATGAAAAAATAATATTCAGTACATTTTTCTTTTTAAGTTGTAGGCAATTTGCTCTTGGAATCTATTTGAAAGCAGAAAGCCAAATAAGGTTTTTTGCGTCTGTCATACCCTCACATCTGCTTTTAGTTAAACAAAATAAAATAATGGAGGAAAACTCAATGATCATGTGTTACTTATTTAAGTATATTTGTATGTGAATAAACTCCGATATTAGTTAGGCGTAACTAATACACTCATATTTTAATGAATTCATCAGTCTGTCACATAGTGAGAGAATGACACTTAGGTGAGGGAATATTGCTTTAGCACTAACTATTTAAAAAATACATAACTAAATAAATAAACATTGTTTATTTTTACAATATGATAGTTGATATAACTGTTCCTGCAAATTAAAGAAAACACAAATGATATTTCCTAGAAATATCCATCATTATGAATGAACCATCATAAAACAAGAAATTTCTCTATCATGCAAAAATCACGCAATACTGATTTTTTTTCCTATTCGCATGAATGGTAGTTATTAATGTTTTTTATATTATGGTATGCCTCTTTGATTAAATTTTGAACTGTAATTTTTTACCGTTTAAACACCCTGCTTTATGATTATTTGGTTATTCTCTCGTCATATGTGTCATTCACTCACTTTTTTAATTTTGTAAATAATTTATATATTTAAGCATTGTGAATATTTTACAGGCCAAAATTTGCTTTATAAAGACCTAATTCATATATATCTCTATAAACTGTTTCATTCCCTTAACTTTAACTTTTTGGCGCTTTGTAAGCACAAAAGGACTTTTTAAGGAAATGAATGACACACAAAGCTATCAAATGTGGCCTCGTTGCAGTAGTACATGGTATCGATATATTTGATCCTTTTATATTACTATTTCCCTATGGTTCGTATTTAAACGTACTTATTATTTCATTTGGCATCGGGCTTGTCTCGTTTTGTAGTTTGGTTTAAACAAAGCCTAACCCTTTTTTATTTTAATATCCAATTATTTACTTAAATCTCTAGCTTTTGGGGGAGCAAGACAAAATGTACGGGAAATCGCTCCAATAAAAAAGACGAAAAAATTATTTATGATCATTTAAAACCTAAATTTATTCAAAAAATATTTTTAAACATATTGCAAGAGCTTCGGTTTTTGTGAGAAAAAATTATACAGACCCTCGACAGACATTATTTTTAAAATTAATTTCAAAAAGATCTGCAATACAGAAAAATTATTGAACGCTCGGATTATCTGGAAAATTCTTAGAGATAGGAACTTGACACTTTTTGGGTGGCATAAGGATGTTAAACAATGTTGATTTTAAGTCATTTTTCATCGTATTATGTCCAAAGCATATCTTTATAGATATCTAGCAGTCGCAGAATATTTCGCGACACTTGGTGAATGTTATTAATACTGACCTCTCAATAACGAAGTGATTCCGATATTCAGACTTTAATGCAAATCAATTTTTTAGCTATTAAAGATGTACTTTCAAATATCAATAAAATACCTCGAACTAACCGGAACCTCGGGGTTTTGAGACACGGATTTTAGACACTACCGTATATGTAAAGGTTTGTTGCAAGTGAATGATTATTGTTTCTGAGACCAGTTTGTGCCCAGATGTGAAGCGATTGCTGATAGCAACTGAACATCGAATTGATTATATTTTAAAATTGGTACTAGTATCTTTCTATAGATTGCTGTAGAATCGAATGTTTTCAGATGTTTGGTCTTTTGAATTTCTAAGCAAAATAAAATAATGCATTTAATTATTCTTGAGCATGAAATTGGATTTTACACTTTTCAAGCAATTTTTACTGAGTGTACGATATTAATTATTTGTGCCAGCAGTGCTTATAATTATTCAAAAAACAACTGGTCCTTTGGTGTAAAAATTTTCCTTTTATATCTCATGCCTCTAATAATACAGTCTTATAAGAGCTTAAACGTAACCTACTCAACTTCATCTTTTAAATAGCTCAAAAGTAAAGGCACTTTTAATAATCTTAAAGAAAAATATCTCATAAGTAGAATATAATGACTTTTTCTTCCAGAATGATTTCTTTTTTCCATCATCTATACAAGTTCTATTTTATCAAAATTTAAAAAATTCATCTTAAAATGATTGACACTTTTATCATTCATCGTGTAAATCAATAAAAAATTATCACATGAAACAACGAGGCAATTTATTTTTTGACAGAGATGAGAAAACTTGTTGAGTAAAAGTTTTTAGCAGCATAGATTTAGCAGAAAATGCTCTACAATTGCACTACATACATTACAATACTCAAAAATATTTAGCTCAGTAGATTATTGAGAAAACATGTCTCTAAAAGCAGTCAAATACGTGATACAGGCTACGTTAACATCATCAACTTTTCTCAATTCTTTTAGTTCAAATGCAATGTTTTCATTTCTCTTTCCAGCGTTAACTCTAATACTGTTCTGCCGTCATAAGAAAAAAAAACCCTATATTGAATGGAAAAAATGTTGGATAATACTAGAAAACATACATTTTTAACCTTCATAAATGCTATTATATTTTAAAAAATGTTTTAGCTCATAAGTAGATCCCTGCAGAAACAAAGTTTTAAATGTCTTCGATAACTACTTGGGTTGGGACAAAAGTCATGGCAAACTTTTTTTTTTTTCTTGCAAATAACAGTTGGGGTTGAAAATGGGACGGATTCAGACGAAGGGACAAGGCGTTAACTACACGAGTGGACAATGAATAGTAATGAAATATCGTGGCACACTAATTTTTATTGGAGTAGTATAAACAGGGCCATATGGTCTTCAAAATGCGAAAGAATGAAATGACTCATCATGTCTAAATGTGACCCGATTCCGACATGGTGTGGCAAATGCTGAGGCAGATGATATTCAGCGCCTCCCTCATTGTTGGTAGAGTGTGGTGACAGTTGCAGGGGTCTAGTTAGAGGGTCTTTAGGCAAAGGTTGGGCATGTCAATCGAATATGTATTGTGTTATCATTCTTTTACACGCTTAGGGTTATATGGGCCTGTATACTACAGTAATAAATTGTGTGCCGATATGTTAGTGCTATTTACTGTCCACACATGTAGTTAACACCTTGTCCCTTCGTTTTAATATGTCCCATTATCTAACCGGACTGTTATTTTCAAAAAAAAAAAAAAAAAAGTTGCCATGACTTTTGCCCCAATCCTCGTATATATTAAAACAAACAACAAAATATCTGTAGAAATGAATTGCAGCAGAATTTAAATTTTGGGCTCTTCAAACTGTGATGGCTGTATAGGTTAAAAGAAGTCATCGAGATATAGAATAAATTTTCTTACTGGCGGTACAGTTTCCTTTAAATAGTTTAATCTTTCATTTTCTGAGTAGAAGAGTCAAACTTTGGCAACTTACAGACTGTCAAATACGATTTTTCGAACATCACGCTAAGCAATGTAGTGTGTATCTTTGTGACACATATTTGGAGCTTTTGCTCAGCAATAAAATTTCATGCTATCTAATTATTTCTCTAATGACACGGATATTCAAAAGACATGAATGAAAAGCGAAAGATGGTAAATGCTAGCATCAGTAATATGCATTTTATATATAGGGTAATCCAATCAGTGAACGAACACACTAGTTAATATAGTATTTATAATTATAATTATTTATTTATTTAATTTTTAATAAGTTTTCAAAAGCTTTGTTTCAGATAAATTGGTAAAGTCACTTTCTTCTATGCAATTCTAAATAGAAGTATTGAGAAAATTTTGTACTTGCCCACTGGTATACAGGGTGTTCAGAACTCTTAGGCAAAACTTTAAGGAGGGGGGGTGGGGGATATTACACATTAAGACAAACAATAGTAAATAGTAAACTAGGGGTCCTAAATGATTTCTGAAAGTCATGGGTGCCGTTAGTTTAGAGTCTAAAATTTTAAATAGTTATAAAAGATGCAAAGATTGGTCGATTCTTTTGCGGTTTTCGCCAAAGCTATTCGTCATGTAAGTTTCTTGAAAATAAATGATAAAATTAAAGTTAAAATTGCCGGTAGATGGCGCTTTAGACTTTGGAACTAAAAACAACTACTTTCTACCCCCCCCCCTTTTTTTTTTCATTAACTAATTTCAAAAGTTCAGACTCAATCTTAAATTTTGATCCTAAAATCTGAACCGTTCAGAAAAAATAATATATTTATAAAACTTGCTTAGAACAGTTGTTTTTCATTTTTGATAGTAAATTTATAACTTGGAAAAAAAAAAAGGAAAATTTTCACTTTATCTCATGTATAGGGCAAAGCAAAAATAAATACTTTTCTAATGAAATATAATCTATTTGATAATTAAAAATTATTTTTCATCGAATGAATGAATATATAACTGAATGAATGAGCAAATGAATAAATAATATGACACAATAAACGAATAAATAAATGAATAAATATATGAGAAAAAATAATGCCTTCCCAAGTAGCACACTTCGTTTTTTAAAGGTTATAAAATGGTTATTAACGTTGTAACAACCGCTTAAAAACGTTTATTAAACGTTTAAAGGTTATTTGTGCTACCTGGGTTAATGATTGAATAAGAAAATAAGTGAACATGTGAATGTATAAATGAATTTAAAATGTAGAATGTAAATGAATTAATCATTGAATGAATACGTAAGAGATTAAATAAATGAAAAGATAAACAAAGTGAACTGCTTCGTATTGCCTTATTCGATTGCCCCGCGTGTTATTGACAAACTGTATTACATATTTAAAATCAAAAATGCCTAATATTATCCATATAAGTAATGCACTGGACATCAGTCGACCTCAGTTAATGCTAAAAATGTTAATTGTAAAATCTTTATCGTTTTCTCAAAATAAAAGTTATTTTTTAAAAACCACAAAATAATATACCTGTGTGCAGAAAGTTTGAAAATGACCTCGATTATTATTTCCTTAATTTATAGATCTATTTATGCTTTGGCTGGAGTCAACTATGAGTTTAAGAACATAGTTGAATGAGTGCTAAATAGGTGACTCTGCACTCAATGAAAATATTTTACAATTTCACTTTGTATATTTCACTATTTATACACATTTTCCCACCAAAAGCTGCAATTTAAATGATATTATCAACCTCCGAGTGTGAAAATTGCCTATGTACTCATTTTCTGATCAGATTACCCTATTTGCTTATTATACGACTATCTGAAATGCGACACATTAGATCGGGCACCTAACAGCTTTGTAGTATGTGTGCCCGTTGACAAATCATGGAAGCACGATCTCAAAGATAAATACCTTCAAATTTCATATCAGGCGAAGGTGTTTTTGGCAATAAAAAAAAATCATAGCATTGTTTAAGCTAGGGAAATGTCTCTTACTGTATAGAAAAAGATTTTTATTTTGGAAGGACTATTGAGGGACAAAATTCTAACTGCTTCAAGAGAACAAATTATCGCACCAGCTACAGTCGAACCCGCTTAATAAAATAGCCATTTAGCCACGAAAAAATATTCTAATAAGCGGGATATTCCATTATCCGGGATAAAAATAATGCATTTCAATGGTTTGGTACATTGAAAATGTATTATATTCAGCGGGATATTCCTTTAAGAGACATTCTAATAAGCGGGCTCGACTGTACATCAAAAAAAAAAAAAAATCTCCCTTGAGATATAATTAATATATGTATAAATGAGAAAACGGCGATACAGTTTGGATGAGAAAAATAGGATTTGCTTGGCTGAAAACACTAAGAAAATCTAAATTCATAAGATTGTAGGTAACCTTTACATTATTAGTTATAGATATTTTTACAGGAAGTTATACAGCCTGGCTCTGATGACTTTCACTGGACTAAAGATTAAACGATTACTTATGAAAACACAGAGCTGGTTTGCTTTTCCAATGTCAGCTATTCGCATTCAATTTATAAAAGATTCTCCTCTTTCAAACCACACATGAACTCCTTCAAAGTCAAACGTCTTGCTATCAGAGCCACACTACATACTTCCAGGTAAATAGGAAAAACATTGAGATTGTTAGTTGTGAAAAAATATGAGGAATGTATCTACATTTTAGTAGTTGAAGCTTAACTACACTAATTGTAAGGGCTGAAAAACATTTTTGTTTAGAACCATTTTCTAATAACACTGCGCGGCAATAAAAAGAAAAAAAAACACTTTCAAAATGCTTCTGACACCATTCTTGCTGATTCTTATATAAAATGACACAATGAATCTAAATATGATGACAGTCATTTCTTGACATCTTGGGAGAAAAAGAAGGGGGAGGGGTGCATCCCCATTAATATAAGTATGCATTATCTAATATGTATTATTTCTCTAACTGTTTTTGTATTACAACGCAATATTTTGGATAGAGCGTTGCGCTAGAAACGTGAAGATCATCGGTTCGATCCTGCCATGGGTTTTATCGCTTTTGATTGATTTTTTCACTGCTTAATTTTCATCTAAGAATATGTAATCTAAGGTCATTAAAGGATTTTAAACCACAGTTGTACTGTTGTATTAAAACCAGAAAAGAACATGTTTATTTTAGCATGAATAATGTCTCAATGGTACCTTTGTTGTTTTTCGTTCCTTAATATTTCATAAAATTACGAAATTAAAACATCATTCAATTTTCTTTTAAATTGGCGAAAAAACCCATATCCAAACATTGCGGGGGGGGGGGGTAATGTGAGGAAACAGTCATTTTGTACAAAAATAAGTAGTCCAGGCTAGAAGACCATATACCTAAAATTTTTATATATATATGAGATTTTTTGGTGGTTTCTATTTGAATTTGACCTGCTGATTTCGAATCCGTTGAGTGCCAGACGCTAAACCAGGAACATTTTTGTCAAAATGGCGAAATCCAATATGGCTGCTATAAAAGGTATGAAGCAAATTAACGGAAACGTAACTGCAATGAAACATATTTCATCCTTAAAAATGATTGTACTCTTTAGTCATAATACAATTCTATTGAAAATAAATATTTATGAAAAGTATACGAATAAAAATTTTTACCAAATAATAAAATTCAAGATGTCAGCCTAGAAAGTTGTAAGGTTTAATTTTCAGGTATTAATCAATTTTTAAACCGTAATGGACATGAAAATGGAATTTTTTTAACAAAGATAAATGTTTAAAATGATATGCAGGGATCATAAAATGTGTGATTTAGCCTAACAATAACACTAAAAATATTTAGAAACATTCCAAATTTAAGTTTCGGGATTTTGCGGGTTTAAACCAATTTCCTTTGAAGAAACAAGTTTCTTTTACGAAAGAGCTTCCTATGGGCAATTCCATCGTTACAGACGTAACAATCGCAGACTTTGAACACAAATAATTCTGGTTTGGGCTGATGAAAGTCTTCAATTTTTTTTCCTGTAGTGTAACTTGATGATGTTTATGCTACATTAAATTTACGTGCAGATTGCTTAATTACAAAAAAAATACAGAAATTAAAAACTGCCTGTTACAGACGTAATTCACAAAACAGCAAAAACTCGACTATGTCATACAACTTACAATATTCCTCTGAATTATACGGAAATTTTGAACTTTTTTTTTTAAATACGTGTTCTAGAGACTTCAAGCTTTCTAAAACCATAAAGATTGTTTGGATTTTGACTGCCGAATTTGTGAAAAAAATTCATAAACTTGTTACGGACGAAACAAGGTGGTGTTACAGACGTAACATCTCTGATTTGAAAGTAGAAAACAGTATTTTAAAGCTGGAATAAACAAAGATTTTTGTGCTAAAACAATACAGTAGCATTAATTAACACATTATTTGAATATTTTAAGTTATACTGTAACAGTTTTAGAAAATTTGGGTAAGTCTGGGGGAGTTGAGAGCATATGCCGATATGTCAATATGTAACAATAAATTAATGCATCTTAAGACAATTATTTCCAAGAAAGATTGACACAAGAAAAGTTTAGAAGGGCCTTCACACAAATTTATTTATTTGTATTCTTAAAATTAATGCATAATGGGGCTGCTACATAAAAAAATCGGGAGAAGTAAATTCCTCCCTGGAATCGGTGATTGGTCTTAGAAGAACTTAAAAATTTGAAAATGTTGGATGATATAGCAGAATACTCTAGTACCAAACTAAAATTTAACCTTCTTGGTGACAGTTGGTCAATTTTGATAATTTTTTTTTGAATGAAAAAATGTGTCCCTTTTTCGTCCGACGTTCTCGAAATTCGAACGGCATTTTCGTATTCTGTTCGAAAACAATGCATTTCGCGGGCTTTTGGCAAATTCGCGATGTTAGTCCACCGTTCTTCCAATTTTGGCGTCAGCTTTAAAGCATTTTCCTGGGGCATATAAATAATTTTAACTTTTTCTGCAATGGAGTTTGCACACTGAAAAAAGGAAAGAGCGTCGTTGACAAATGCTGTTCTAGATCTTACTCTCTGCCAAACCTGGTGCTTGACTATACCCCCACTCCATCCACAGCTCCCTTTCCATGTGACGTAGCAAAAAAATGCCAGTTGAGGTATAAATCATAATCAGTTATACCATATGTGTATTTTATTAATCTTAAGAAATAAATTTCAATTACATGCCGACATAATTAAAAATTTCAAAATCAGAATACCAGAAACTTTAGTACTCGTACCATATTATGCTATATACATGTATTGCTCATCCTGTGCTTTGGAAATTTACTTTTGCTACGGACGTAACATAGAGCCATTTGTTATGTCCGAAATGTTACGTCTGTAACAGCATTAATTTAAAAACTAAATCAGTTGCAAGATTTTTAACTATGGTGGGCAATTACTCTAAGAATTTGCCAAAAGGACCATTAAGGGTTTTTTTTAATTTTGATTTTTTAGGACGTAATGACAACTTTTGCTTCTTTTTTGTTACAGACGTAACATCAAACTTCTTTTTTTCAAACTTCAATTACACCATTTAGATCAATTCAAAAGAAATTAATAAGTGCATATTATTATAGTACCGTCTTAGTAGTTAAAATTGTGCGACAAGTAGTTATTTTTGTTTTTATTTTTCGATGAGAAATATGCATTTGAAAATGTGTCATTTTTTCTTATTTTTACAAGTTCGTGAATATTGTACTTCCAACTAAGAAAACAAGTATTATTCTAACTCTCACCAAAAAACCAATGCAGGATTCTTAAAATATACATCTTAAGCTTTAAAATGATGTATAACATAGCAACATAACTTCAATATGAATTTTTGACCAATTGGTTTCACTTTTCATGGAATGGCCCCTATATTGTTACAAGTTGCTTGAACGCAGACTTCTCGCTGTTGGTTGTGAAAGGTATTTTTAGCTACCAGTTGGAAGGTATAGTATATCCAATATGTTTGTTTTGTGTTTCGCCTTCAGCTCGATTACGGATTGTCAAGATTAACTTCACCCAAAAATGGGTATGTGCAATCTTTCGATGTTATAGTTTTGCAAGAATTGCAAACTAATAACTTCATATGCAGAGGACTCGGGTAAAATTGGCAATTCACAGTGGCATGTATATGAGAAAACGTGGCCTCAAAGATTCCACTAAACATTAAGAAGGTTAAAACAATGGTTACGTTCACCGCAAAGAAGACTAAAATCTGTGATTCACATCATACACCGGACACAATTACGGTATAAGGTGAAAATTATTCATCAAAGGAAAGTCTCCTTACAGAAATTATTTAGTAATGAAATGGCTCCTCATCCTACTACTTTACTTGATGATGATTGAAATAAGAGAGGTCTAAATAAATCTGCACTAAAGTCAAAACTTAAAGCAGTTTTCAGGGTAGGCGCTAGAGTCGTCCAAAAATTATCATTCTTGGTGAATGTGCAACATTGTGGACAGTATCTTTACCCGCAATGCCAGCTGAGTGAGTGATTGTATTGATGGTGTGGAAAATTTTATTAAGTACGACATACAAACCATTCTAGCGGTACACAATCTGCTTGAGAATAGCTGAGCTGCTTATAAGTTTGCAATTCTTGCAAAACTACAACATTGAAAGATTGCATATAGATACCCTTATTTGGGTGAAGTCAATCTGGACAATCCGTAATCGAGCTGAAGGCGAAATACTAAGCAAACACATTGGATATCCCTTCCAACTGGTAGCTAAAAATACCTTTCACAACAGCGAGAAGTCTGCGTTCATGCAACTTGTATCAATATAGGAAGCTCTTTCGTAAAAGAAACTTGTTTCTTCAAGGAAATTGATTTAAACCGGCATAATCCCGAAACTTAAATTTGGAATGTTTCTAAATATTTTTAGTGTTATTGTTAGGCTAAATCACATTTTTATGATCCCTGCATATCATTTTAAACATTTATCTTTGTTAAAAAATTTCATTTTCAGGTCCATTATGGTTTCAAAATTGATTAATACCTGAAAATTAAAACTTACAACTTTTTAGGCTGACATCCTGAATTTATTATTTGGTAAAAATTTTTATTCGTATACTTTTCATAAATCTTTATTTTCAATAGAATTGTATTTTGACTAAAGAGTACAATTATTTTTAAGTGTAAAATATGTTTCATTGCACTTACGTTTTCATTAATTTGCTTCATACCTTTTACAGCAGCCATATTGAATTTTGCCATTTTGACAAAAATGCTCAAGGGTTAGCATCTGGCACTCAACGGATTCGGAATCAGCAGATCAAATTCATATAGAAACATTTCAATGGACACTAGCCTGGACTAAAGCAAGAATTTTGTCATTGTCATTTTTAAGGTTATTGTTTGTTTCGCATTGCAGTTTATCCATTATTCTATTCGACACCAAGAAATCTCGTTTTCGAAATGTTCATAATTATATCGAAAATAAATTTACTGTACGGAATGCATGTAGCATGCAATACCTCCGTACGTTACTAAAATGTTTAAATCATACAAATAATATTTTAGAAGAAATATGCTTAAGAACATTATTCATCCTTAACTTCAAATATTTTATGTTCAGGCTTTCACAAAACTTGAGTAATAACTTGTGTATGGAAAAAGGGGAGAAAAAAAAGTTGAGAAATTTAATGTAGTGTATTGGGAAACCTAAGACATGTTTTTTGGGTAATTAAAACGACGGGGAAAATCGTAAAAGTTATGAATGCAAAAACAATTATTTTTGGCTTTTTAT